>JAGFPH010019502.1:0-15180 GCA_018207615.1 Philaenus spumarius
ATTTTTTGGAATTTTTAATTTTTAAGGGTAATTTACCCCTAAAAACCAATAAAAAACGACAAAAATGCAAATTTCTCAAAAACGGCTCTAACGATTTTGATCAAATTTTCAGTATTTATAGTGCTTAAGATGCCAAACAAAATGACACCACCCGCTTTTATGAAAACTTCGGCGTTTCATAATTATGGGGAAATGTTAAAAAATAAACAAGTTTATGTTGTCAATCTAGCATCACGGCGATGGCCGCACGGGGTAGCACAACGGTAGCGAGGACGGCCAGTAATTCAAAGGTCGCGCGATCGAATCCCGCCTGGGACAATAACTTTTTTATACGATTGACGTAGGTAGAATATTATTCTTTTGTTTTGTTCTAAAAAGTAGTAAATAAAATGATTAAAAACAATATTATTTTGACTACAGTAAGCTGGGAGAAAGTTTGTGTCAGTTAACTGATACCGTTTATTTACTAACAGATCTGAAACAGCCAACTTCGGAAAGCTTTTTCTCCTCGTAGCTCTATATTGCTCTCTCATATAATATGTACATGTTTGGCCTAATTTAATCTTACAACTAAAGGGAAGTAGTATTTTTGAAATTAATTTAAACCAACCGAAGTTATTTCAGTTGTAATCACCGAAGTTAAATATTGAGTTACATTACTAACCTTAAAATAACATAACTTATTTATTTGAAACAAAATAAATGTGATGAAGTTATTATATGTATAGTCAATGGACGAATATGGTTTCGATTCTTTTGTTGATCGTTGAGGACACATACGACGCATTCCCAACCTGAGTACATGCAAAAGTTTATTTTTAACCTACAACATTATTGTTCCACTAGCAATCAACCTTTACACTTGCTTGCTTGTACGATTTGATTTGTCTGTATCAATGGACAGGTTTTGTAAAATAACTGGTCTTGAACTAACTTCACCTGTCTCAAGACTGAAGAATGTTTAGGCAGACTAAACCTGCACCTGCCCACCAACAAACGAAGACTATCAACAATAAAAACAATATTCCGTGCTTTGTTATAATATATTAGAATATATATTATGTTGTATACAGAATACATATGTACATTCATCTCGATGAAATAAATATTAGGTTTTATGAAAGACATCTTTAAAAAAATTAAATTAATGGCAAAATAATTTTCGAATTTCTACTGCCGTTCTTAAAAAAAACTAATAATACTAATAATTTAGTAATACTTTATTTGTATTGAATAAAATAAACTTATTTTAATAAATCCTTTATAACCTAAATAAGTACTAGTCAGAAATGTCACTGGCGGATGGTTAATTGCTAGTAAAATTAGTCAATGAATAGTCCATTGATGTTTTCAATAGAGGAACAAAATCCGACTTTAGAACTGAACGGAAAGTTGAACAATTGGAGTAAATTTCTTCAGACGCCCAGGAGCTCCACGCGTAACAGATTGTCCGGTATTGGAGGAAAGGGAAGTTCATCCTTGCGGAAGATCGCCTCCAATGTGACGACGTTGTGTTTTTGTCCGGGTTTTTATTTATTGGAGATAAAAGAAATTTACTGGCGTAGAACATAATTACTGGAGCTGCAAAGATTTCTTTACACGAATTACTACTTTCGTGCAATACTTACCCAATTTGCGGTCACTAGTCAAAAATCTACCTGCGGCCTAGGGCTAAAACTTTATAGATAGAATTTATTCTAAATTAGATCAGTAAAAAATATATTATTTTCATTAGCAACCATCCAGGTGCATTAGATCTACTTTTCTTCGTAATAAGTCTTTCCAAATTTGGAACAATAAAGTGTTATGTACTTTATATAAAACTGACTAATTTTAAACAGAAAAAGTAAAACTGTTTCAGCTTTTTCTATTCTAATCCGAAAGTCCTGTGTTTCCGATAAACTTCCAAACAAATTCTCACAAAAATACGTTTAATTGTCAAACGCGCTTCAATGGCAAAGTTGTCATCTTCAGTGACTTATGAGCTACAACCAAACTATAACTGTAGTTTTATTTCAAACATTTACTTCCATATAAATGTCCATATACTTCTAAATTTGAACCCAGTAAAGCATACAGTTGAGAAAGACTATGTTACAACTTGTAATAATAATTATTAAACCCGATAGGGATAAATAAATTGCACACCAGTTAGTTACACGCTGCCACAGCTCTGAGTTTAACCAAAAAGGTAATAATAACAACAACGCATCATGCATCATATTTATACTCAATGTATAAACTATCCAACCAATAACACTAAGCATTATTAGTGGCGGCTCCCATTCAGAGTAGGCTACACCACATGAATACAAAACATATTTTGTATATCTAACTTTTTCACAAAATGGTAGATCCGCTATAGATGGTCTGTGCTGTATATGAATACATCAACACCTCTGGTTAAAACAAATTAACTCAGTACATTCGAAATAGAATAGTTTGGGTAGCAACATTTTCAGAAATATATTGAACAGTATCATACAATTCTTTAAAAACATTGTTTTACACCCTTAAATAGAATTCTTTCAAATGTTTATAGTATTATAAACATCTATTTTTTGGGTGATGTATAGAATAGTAAAATATTTCTTGAGGTTTGACTATTGAAAAATAGACGGATCAGCATGCTTTACAACTATCTTCATGAGACACCTGACTGAAAGACATACATACGAATGATACAATATATAACACTTCCGTTTTTCCTTTCCAGTCACAGAACCCAAAAATGAAAGCTCTCCTCTATCTACTTCGTTCTGCATTATTAAAGTAGCCTAATCTTTAATGTAAGTAAATAATTTGTCACTATAACATCAAGCAGTTACACAGAATAATAACTGATTGTCTGCTTTTGTGTTTGTTTTTAATACCAAGGAAATCGAATGATACCAACGTATTTAAACTGTGCAGAAACTAAACATTAAGTAAGTTGAAGTTCTCACCTCCTGCACGTGTGATTGCTCTTCAATAATTTTTGTAAAGGCTAGAAAAGACCTTTTATCCAGGTTTAACCATACACCAACAGTCAGGACGGCTCCACCTGCGATCTGAAATCAAATTTGTATTATAGCAGCTGTTGTTGATGAAACTAGTGTTAACTGTAATATTAACATAAACATAGCTAATGTATTTAATTTAATAACATGTGTAGGTCTACTCGTGAATAATGTATCAGTATATTTCAGAAATATATCTAATTATGATGTATACAGTAAACTGAGTAGGCCTAAGTATACAACAACAAACCTACTAAGATATAATAATGTCAAACGCAATATCTACTATACTTAATAGAGTTAATAACGCATTAATAACAGTTAAAAACTATTTTAGACTTATTATACAGCTTTACATAATACAGACTTCAAAATTCATACCAATGGTGAAACATTTTCATAATATAGGCCTACTCGTAATTGTATTCTTAAGAACATGTATTTAAGGAACAAACAAAAAAATTATTGTTGTTACAAGCTAATTTTTACCCAATCATAATTTGATGAGCTGGTGTGAAACTTGAGAAGATCTTTAAAGTAGGCCTAAAATTGCAGAAAGGTTTAACATTGATGTTTTTCCGCTGGGGTCAGGAGAAAATTTCGTAATCGTCAAGCCGATGCAACGGTAGTGTTTACCGAAAATATAGGCCATTGTTTACTATATTGGAAAAATATAGGTGATTTACTTTTTTGTGAATATATTGAGATAGGAGAAAGATATCAAGCAACCGATACAGGCAGTAGATACTTTGGCGTTAAAACCAAATGTGATTTTGAAGTATGTCACTTCTGTGTGCCTGGTAAATAACAATTAGGTAAAGTATTGACTCAAAAGACTTCAAAAGAACTCATCTGAATACTCATCAAGATAGGTAAGACTTAAAGAGAATAGTCGTATAATTTTACAGTATTATACACAATTAAATAAATTAGGAATCTCTGCATAGGGTTTTAACTCTTTGTCTGATAAGATAGGTTACCGCACGAAACCAACCGCGGAGTTCCCCACAGAGAGTTTACAACGGTACACATCACAAGGTTCAAAACGGAATCATCTTAAACAAATTTACACAAAATGTTTCCTGATTTTCCGAATATCAAATAAATCTTTCGTACTAAAAATAACACAGTAATCCGATTTCAAGTTGCGCAGGGGTTGCAACAGAGATGCAAATGTTTATCCAATCAACTAGTTGCCTTTGTAACCGGTACCAGATTGTTTTAAAAGACTTAATATTATTCTGGTGTTGTTATTAATATGTATTAACATTGTAGCCTTAGCAAGGCGTGTCATAAGCATATCATGACGTCACCTATGCATTTATTTAATGATCAACATGTGTTCTACATAGCAATGCAACAAGTTGACTAAGCCTGGTTAGATAAGAAACGACAAACTAGTTAGTTAATTATAAAACTTCTGTTCTTGGACTTTCAGACAGAACTCACTCTCATTGGATCACCTTAATATTATAAAATTATTCAAATATAGTAAATATAATTCAATTTGTTCAACTATTGAATAATATTTGTCAGAAGAGGCTTAATGCAGATTGTTTTCAGGTACATACAAAAGAGATAGAAATAGTTTCAAGATATATTGTAATGGGTGTAACCAACCAATCACGCGGTACGTAAACGAACACACAAATCAATGTAAACACTTGTCTTCAACTGCGAACCCCACTAATTCGCACCCACAGAACATAGTGAAAATATTTTTTTCAAATTTTTGTTTAACAAAAGACAAATGTTGAGAGTTTGGGTGGTTTTTCAAAACATTTTAATTGTTAACACAGGTTGAGCATCATTTTAAAGGTATTTAAAAAAGTAAACTTTTAAGAAAAAAGTATCTGACTTAATTGCCCCGTTTCAAAATGGCGGAACTAAAAGTACCAAATTTTGGGTTTTGTAATTTATATACTATCACTAACAGATTTTCTCACAAACCACACTCAAATATGTGTAACTTTTCACATATTTTCCAACAATAAAAAATGTTGAATTTCGGGAAATGAAAAGCCTAAAATAGTTCAAATAACAATGCAGATCTTGTGGTGTGACATATTAAAGTATTTTTTACGTAAGTATAATTTTGCCTAAATGATTGTATTTGACATATTTGGGGTTAAATCGTTGATTTATGAAGGCCTACGATTAAAATCTTTTGTTTTGTTTTCCAAGATTTATTTTTTGTTCTTTATGCAAAAAATGTTTAATGCAATACTTTTCTGTCATGTCTGCTTCCTGACGCAGAATTTGTATTACACTTTAAAAATAAAAACTACAGTTTTCTGATTTGTATCAAACTAACCTACCCATGATTTTTTACGAGGACTTACTAGTAGGTCTACTAATTTAAAAGTTTAAAAGTAAAATTCATTAATCATACTTTTATAAATACAGTATTACATCAGGGTGTTCTGAGCCGTTTGTATTATTCATACATTTAGTCGTTCGTGTTGTCATCAGTGCCAACTCCACTTTCAATGAATTGGTTTTAGGTCATACAAATATAAAAATAATAAAATTTGTGATATGGTCTAGTTAAGAAAGTTTTATTAATGAACTGATGACATTAATTTAATAAAACAAAATGTATATGAACTGTGGCTAAATAAATAATTATATAAAATATATTAGTTGTACTGTTATATATATATTATATATAAGTTATTATAACCAATGTTATTTATTTATCACAATCGATATCTTAACAATTTACAATTATTATTGCTGTTAAATAAATACACTTCAAAAAATTTTCATTTGAACATTTGTGAACATTTTCAAACAATAACTGTATATAAGGCAGTTGAAGTAAACTATGGCCTGTATTATTGATACAGAACTATGCGGCGATCTGTCGGAAGCTCATATAGCTAAAAATAAGAAAAAAGTTTATATAAACATAGTCCCGAAAACGCTTCGTTTTCCAGATATCCGCCATTTTGTTTTTGTACAAAATAATTCATATCTAGAGAAATGTTTGACTGATTGAGTTCAAACTTGGCATGCATTTTATCTAGCAATGATATATCTCAAGAAAAATAAACGATTAAATCCAATCATGCGTTTCAAAATGGCGGCTGTTTGAAATTTTCAAATCAAAAATACTCAAAACCATACATTTTTACAAAAAATGTCAAGGCACCTTTTTTGTAGCCCTTTTGATTGCCTATCGGATGGTCTCCCAATCAAAACAATTGGATGAAGGATAATAGTTAAGTTATGTGTAATAATTGGTTTGTTCAACTCGGCATCCTATACCAACACAGTAAACACAACAATATTGTATGTACTTTTGATGTTATTACCTTTAACTTAGCTATTATCCTTCATCCGATTGTTTCGACTGTGAGACCATCCGATAGGGAATCAAAAGGGCTACAAGAAAGGTATCTTGCATTTTTTTGTTAAAATGTACGGTTTTTGAGAACCAAATTTAAACTAGTACCATTCCAAACAGTTAAACATATAGCTAAGCAATAACTGAATTCTTTACAATAGAGTAATAAGGCACACAGTAATTGACGTTTTTATAAGCTTATAATATTGTTGTGAAACATTGACTGTTCATAACGAACTTTACATGAACGGACTGTACAAAAATACGATTATGGATTTGAAGATGATCTCTCCCTGAGATGGAAACTGGTCACTGCAAGAAAACGAATAGGAACTGACGACTGTAAAGGATCGTAAACCAGGTTAATCCATTAAAATAATTATTTGTGTATATTATTTGGTTCAACCAGATATTTAAAACAATTGTATTTATTAAGATTGAATTAACTTAATTATAGTAATTTCACAAAAGTATATCAACATGAGTTGCGTGTTTGTGGTTGTTTTGTAATGAGGCTAAAAGTGGGAGACAACGAGACAGGCAGTGACTTCCCATGAAGCAACGTTGATATCTTCGCTTGATTTTACTTTCGTACTTAAACGGAATATTATTAGTTTTATTAATTACATTCTTTGTGCGATTGTTGATTGATTATAAATTGTTTTAGTCAAACCTAATTTATTAAAAGAAACGACTATTTTCATTTAACAGATAGCCTACTGTGTGCTTAATTTTGTTTCAGATTGTTCAAACCAAATCATCGTCCAAAAACATTTTTGACTATTGCATTAAATTAAATTTAATTTTATGAATCACTTTCGTATACATAATATAAAGTTTACTAGCAGAACCGGGTTATATCCTGCGATGTCTTACAATGTGGAAGTGAGGCAGACGGATTGGAGAATGCAACATTTCCAAAACATTCACATTTTAAAAAATCTTTCAAAATGATAATAAACAGTCATTACTAACAACTTATTTTTATGAATAACATAAATGGAATTCTACGTAGAAATACATAACATTCTTATTAAAGTTAAAGTTCCTGAAGCAAACATGTTATCGCGTTTTATTTGTTTCGTATGATAGGACCACCCGTTTCCGCAACTTGCATGGTGATCGATCTTAATAAGCTGAATTTTGTTTTTCTTTTCGAAAATGAATAAAGACCTATTTGAGGAGTACCATGCATCAAAGGAAAACATGTCATCAATTATGTAAAATCAACCTTGATCAACAGACCTTGTTGAATCGTTTGCTCAAATTAAATAAAAACCTGAATGTTAACTTCATATTATAAGGGTCTGAACATACCTATTTGCCTATTTGGGATTTTGTACTTGCCTGATTTTAATGGTTCACTTGGAATTTATTTAAAATAGCCTATGTTATATCATTTTAATTTTATTTTCTAAATAAATGTGACAATTACCAATTCTCGCAGCCAAAATTGTTTAAAAATTAAATTCATTACTATATTAATAATAATGACGATGAAAATATAGTTATAGTATAGGCCTAATAATAGAGTAAAATAAATGGATGTAACTTCTAGTCTTGCATGGGTTTTTACACTTCCTAGACTAATTTATACTATGTCTTGTTAATTTTAAATAATTTTATTTAAGAAGGGAGTATGGAAAATCTCCATGCAAAAATGCATTAAACATCAAATTTGTAATCTTCAAGAGCTATCAGTGGGTTTAAAAAAAATACATACAAATAAAGAAGGCTTAAAATTTCATTGCAATTATTTCAGTTTTTGTAAAGTTGGTTAACATATTTAAAAAATTTAAGATCGTATCAAAATTGTAAATCCAATAATTTAAAAAATAAAAAGTTCAGTGGGATTGCAACTTTTGTGCAGCAAAACAGCAGGCGCACTTCCCTTATAAAACGCAGTTACCCATTATAATTAGTTTTGACACAGGCTTTTATGTAACCATAGCGATAGATTTTTGAAAAACGTTTCCTGGAGAAAACATTACTGCTACCACATACCATATTAATTTAAGTGACTTTCTAGGCATGCTTTCTAAAAAAACGCTGACCAAAGTGAGTCTATAAATACCTTCTTTAACAAAATCGGTTGCTTTGTTTAGGCTCTAGGACGTAACAAGCAGGCATGCATGGTCTGTTAAACACATTACTGTACCAGATAGCGTACGTAATGAAGTACTCTTACAAAGGCTAAAATGAATATTATTTAGTATATACATTTTAGTAACACACGATGCGATTTTGATTAATGTTTCACAATTACTTTGAAATCTAATGTGAAGTAGGAATTTAGTAACTATGCTTAAGATGTTTATTTTTGAACGCCTGGAAGCAATGAAAGTGGACAACGATGGAACTTGAAACTAACAATTACAAAACGGTTTTGTGTCTTAGAAAGTGGCTTCACTCTGCATTTCAATTACACAACAATTACCGATTAGGTTCTGAGATAGATATCAGACTACTTAGTTAAGGAACTCTTGGTTTCGTTAATACCAGTTATTGTGTTAGCATCTTAGAGCTCAAACAAAGTATGTTTTATTTTTCTTATACGGTACAGTATTTTTACAGGACACGAAAAATGTGCAACAGAAAGTTGCACAATTATCACGTATATTATTTCTCTATGTGTGTGTGTTTTTTTTTTTTTTTTTTTTTTTTTTTTTACATTTAACTTTTTTTTTTTCATAAAAATAATAATTCAAACATCATTTTAAAGCTTCCATTATCCGCTATTGAAACAAACAAAACAAATAGCTTAAAATTAATGTTTTCGTTAAAAAATTATTAAAAAACTTTCTTATATATTACTTCTCATATGTGTTTTTTGTTTGTTTTTGGCAACGCCATATCTCCCTTAATTCTTCATCAAAATTAATGATTCAATTATAATTTTAAAGCTTATGTTCCCCACTATTGACGAACAATAGGTAAATAGCTAAAAATTCATGTTTTTGTTAAACAAATTTATTAAAAAATCTTTCACGTGAAAGTTCATTTTATTCCTCATGAAAAGCGCAATCTATTAGCACAATATGTTTAACTAAAATGACAGCTGTTAGTTAGATTGTTTACATTATATATGCAAATACAATCTATCACGCAAATCAATCAAATTAACTTAATGTAGAGCGATATAAATCATTATAAACTGTTATTTATAAACCAACGTAAATAAATAAACGTAATTAACTGAATTAAATCATGTAAGTATTCGTACGGGTCAGCTAGTTGATGTTATAATGCTTACTTAACTAAAACTGAGTTTTTCAAAAACTTACAAAACTCAAGTCAAAATCTATACACCAAACCTTAAATCAAAATGATTTATAGCCTATGTCTCATTCCAGGTCATGATCTATATGTGTGCCAAATTTCATATAAATTCATCCAGTACTTTTTGCGTGATTGACAGTCAAACAGACAAACATACAAAGTTTCAAATATATAACATTAGTAGGATTTAAGAGCCCTTTAATTTGATATTCTGCACAAGCTACGTTTTCGTTTGAAAATTGTTAAATATTGGCATTCCCTCCCCCTTCCCTAAATTGTAATATGATGGAAAACATTTAAAAAAGTGCCAAATTGTATATTGTTTGTATACCCCCATACCACAGTTCGATGATAAAAATTAAATTGCTAAAAAATGTGCCTCCTTAGGGTCGCCGTTTTTAAACAAACGTGTCAAAATAAATCAAAACCTTCGTTAAATACTTTACTTTTTAATACCTATAGATGTAACACTATTTCTTACAGACTTCCCACTAAAAATCTGCCTTTTGGGATACTTGGTTTTGAAAACAATGTGTTTACTAGTTTCTTTAGTGGAGGTTGAAATCAAGTGTCTAAACGGATTCGTTCCTTCGATATATTGGCCGCCTGGATGGTCTGTTCACACAAATTACTTTACTTTACAGAATTTTGGTCCAGGTTTGATTACCTTTGATTTTAATTTACAGTTAGTTAAATATAAAGAAAAAGACAACAACATGTAAAGCACTCGGTAGTTTATCAGTCAAATCTGTTGTCAGTCTGTCTGTCATATTGTTTTTTTTTTTCTGAACCTGAGAAAGATATAGGACTAATATTTTTCAAAGTTATTAAACTTGCTAACCTTTCACTCAACTTTAAAAGAGATTTTTTATTAGTATTTGTGGCCAAATATAAATCTATAAACATTTTCATTTATGGCACGGGTTTGTCATTTGTTTAAAAGGACTGTATTATGAGGAACTACCTATTTTTTCAGACTTTGAGATCTGTAGAAGTATATATTTTTTTGAAAATGATGCTCAAAAACTACTCTTCCCTTAATTTTCTAAAATGAAGAAGTTAACACTTCAAACAAAACTAGTGGTGTTAGAAATTAACAAGATAGTGAAAATATGTATCTTTATAGACCCACATACGTCGTCATTAACCGTAATTCAAGAATATGTAACCACCAAAATATATACAAATGTAACGTTTACAAAGACGCACATTATATATAAAATCGGTTGGATTAAAAAGATATACAACTATAACTACATTGCAAATCAGTTGTATAGGTAGGTAAAAGGTATTTCAGATGTTGTTTGATTTAATGGCTAACGAGCGACTATCACTTAGCCTCCCGGACTATCACGTATTTTAACCTCAACCATTAAAATTATCTAGTTAAAAAATATGGCATTCACTTAGAAAAGACGATATACTATTTTTTTAATTCAGCATTTTTTATTTATGATGATAACGTTGAAAATCAATTTTAAAGAAAATAAATTTTCTAGTATAGCAGTCTAGTTAGAATTAAAAGTATCACATTCAATAATCAATGTATACAGACCTGTGGAAATGCGAAATTAACGCTCAAAAATACGCACGAAGGATCCATGGGTTCCCACAACATAATTCAATGGTGCAAGTTTCACCATTGGAATTTTCTGAGAAGATTTTTGTAATTCGGTCTGGGGATTGTCATAGTTTTCATTTTTCTTTAGTTTTAAATTCCCTTTATTAGTCTTACGATTCCCCTTTCCCAAAATTTACCACTGTAACAGAATTTTTTGCTGCACCTAAAATTTTGATCAAACTATCTCTTTGTAAATGATTTTTAATTCGCACCAGCATTACAATAGTCTTGAACACCCCGGTGGCACCAGTAAATATTGGCTCCCTACCGTTCAAAGATAAATTTACCTTGAAAATATTTGAATTAATTGCATGACTCCGTTTCCCTACATGCTCAAACTTATCTATTTTCTCTTTAGACATTATTTCCTTGTAAGTATTTGTTTGTTTTTTAACATTTTTAGTCATTACTAATCATGAGAAAATAACATATAATAACTTTACTAGTTACCCAGACAAAGCTTCTTATATTTTGGCCTTCAAAATTGTAAGAACCTAATTTAGTTATTGATTAAGTATACTAAAATATACTTTTGATATCAAAAAAAGTATATATATAATTATTTTTAAACACGCTACAAATTAATGAAACAATAGTTTCAATTTTTTTTTAAAGTTGATAAATCATCAAGCCCCACAGAAATTGCAGTTTATTCATATTGTAATATCTTTACTCATGTAATAAAATTTTGGAGGATTTCTGAGTACTTGGGAGGTCGCACCCTGGTCCTAAGGTAATATCTGTAGTGAAATAGAATATTTCTAAACAAAAATTCAGACGTCATTGAATTCTACGTTGAATAATCTAACTCAACCAACACCAAAATAAAAAGTTTATAGTTTGAAACACACTAAAGTATTTTTATAAATCACTTGTTCAACTGAAGAGCGCAGAGCAATATCCTCGTTTGAAAAGGAAATAATAACCAGCAACTCACCATTGTCATGTCGAGTGTTGATTTATTGCACCAGTGAGAACCCATTCGACACATTGATTTTAGTCAAATTCAATACACATTTTTTCGTTGTTTACTTTCTGACGAGTTTTTTTAGGGCTTTTAGCATGGCTACATTTCAGTATTACTCTTTTCATCGTAGATTATATTGTTTTCAGTACTTGTAAACAGGCTGATAGTTGTCAATAAATTACAGTTCATTGCACCGAGAATATTGATAAGTGAAATATGATATCAACACGATACGAACAGGTAGACTGTTGCCATTCTAAGGTAATTACATTCTTATCGGCTTTAATCCAGTGCGTAAACCTCGACGTGCGTTTTCACGACCCCTCCACAAAGAACACCGGAAATGCACGCACATGGGTCAATATTAATGGCTCGTATACACGGATTAATGCTCATTTCACGCGAATCAATAATTAAAAGTTTATATGAAAAGTGTGTGTACTTAGACATGCTTTAGCGCTTAATAACAATGGGATTCTTTGTTTTAACCTGACACGACTAGGCTGCATCTAAGTACGTCTACGCTGAACAGGCCATTGTTTTAACTCTTACATAGATCTGCAATGTCATCCATCAGATGAGGTACCACTTGGTGTCAGCTAGGGAGTACATCGTGATAAGAGAGAGGTCATTGAGAGTACGCGAATTGGAAACAAACAATAACTTAAATTTAATTGTACTTATTTACTAAACTTGTCTCCATTCGTATATTTAGACCTTGAATTATTCAAGTAAGCTAGAATCCGTCTAGTATTACATAATGTTTTTATATGAAAATATTATATATTTATTTATATTTTAAGGTAAACACTACCGGACTATCAACGCCTAAGCATAGTCTTTTTATTTTAACTACACGAACATTCACAGCCTTCACCCAGACTCGCACAGGGATCTCAAGTTTCGGAGTCAAACACAAAATCAAATAGGGCCTATATAGAAATTAGAAGTGCTAATATCCCAAGTTTCAAAATGGCAGGTAGTAATTAACATTTAATTATTAACAGTTTTCAATGTCGCATATGCAAGGTATTCAGTCTATTAGTTCAATAAATGTAGGAAAACTGAACAAGTCATCGACCAATATCTGGAGTGATCAGGATAGCTCAGTTGGTAGAGCGTTATCACGGAATGGTAAAGGTCTTGGGTTCAAATCCGGTCTTAGACCATGTTTTTTCACTTGTAATTTAATTAAATTAACCCTTGCTGAGGAAGCGTGTAAGCAGGTAAATTATTATAAATTAAAAATAAAACTAATAATTTTTAAAACTAAAACTGTTTACGTTGTAAACTGTCATTATGTTTGTGCTAACTGGTTTCATTAAGTGTCAAAATGTCATTGATTAAAAAATAATGTTGCTACTTTATAAAATAACTAAAAACAAAATAATTTAAAATTTTAATTGTTGGAATACCTGGACTAAACTTTAGTTATAATTAAACCCTAATAAAATGGGCGCAGATGAACATACTACTTCCCCAACAAAATGTTTACGAACAGACGCAGTTTGTACTCCTTTAATATACTCTGATTTTTCTTATTTTACAACAACAAAACTTATGTTAAACAAAATCACATATTTATAGCTGACATTTATCAACTTAAGAAGATTATTTATTAGTCATTTAAAATAGCCACTGAGGGTGTCTATTTGGTTTTTTTCAAAAAGCGAGTCATTTAGTTTTTTGTAGTATTAGTAAAAATTTTGTTTCGTTAGTTAATTATGTGTTAATGATTAAAAAACACTTAATTCGAATGGATTATATTTTTATTCATGACCCTTCGGAAATAGTTTCTGCACTACAATACTCTCTCGTGGAAGTACAAGGTTGTAAAAAGGTACAGTCTTAAAACCCAATATTTGTTTAAGGGAGATAACAAATGTTGGCGTAGCATATTTTGGTTATGAATACAGTACACGACTCTGTGTACTTCTAAAAACCATGAACAAATTGATATTTATAACATACATTGCCTCAACTGGTTTTCTAATAGCGTCTGAAGAGTAACTCAAAACAGCCTCTTGTATGTAAAGATGGTCTTGTGTTTTAAACACTTGAATTCCTTATTATAGTACTTTATATATTATGTTCCACTTAATATAACCTACGACACATGCGATGAATATAGCCTATGTTGAACTACTCTTATTCTTAGTTAATATAAGTGTTTCGTAGAACAGAGCAGTCCTTCAGTATTCTATGCTAGTTAAAGTTTTTTTTAGCCGAATTTACGAAGAAAATAAGAGCTATTACACTCGACCCAACTTGAAAACGGTTGGTCGGAGAAGGCTAAAATTTGGTTTCTATCCGTTTCAGACCATTTGGAGACTATACCCAAAAATCATTACTTTATATATATATATATATATATGTTTTATTCCCGGATTTTTAAGGGGTAGTAAAAATGCTTCAAAATTTCTGATTTTTTGGTCAAAGGGCCTTAGTGCGATTCTTCAAAAGGTACTTTTTTTGTTTTTCGATCCGTTTCAAAATGGCGGAGTTATACAGTTTTTTCGTTTTTGGGTAGGAATTTGAGGGGTAGTTTTTTAACAACCTTGCTAAAAGGTAGTAAATATGCTTCAAAAATGATGAATTTTTTGTGAAAGGGTCCTTGTAGGATTTGAAAGGTACATATATTTTTATTTTTTGAATTGAAACAAAATGGCGGCCTATTTGTAGTAAACCCAAAATGGCAAAGTTAGAGCGAGGAAATTGCATGATATCTCCCTCTCATAAGCCCAAGTTCAATTTGAGAGTTATATGAGTCGAAAGGCAATTAAATTTACTATAACCTTGTGTAAAGGTGTTTTAGGTACACCTCCTGGAACAAGGAACAAAACTCATATAAAGATCCCAATAATCGACTTTTTCGCTATTTTTGTACGTTAATTGCGCATTTTCGCCCACTCATAAGCCCGAGTACATATTGTGAGTTATACCATTCAAAAGACAATTAAATTTA
>JAGFPH010019503.1:448-15180 GCA_018207615.1 Philaenus spumarius
TATAACACATTTTATAAAAATAATTCGGGGGTACAGCGAAGCCTAAGCTCGGTCAAGTCCGTCGTTTTGGTTCGGGCAAGACCGGTAGAAATATATTACAAGGGGGTGCGGCAACGCCTATGGTCAGTCTAAGCTTTATTTCGTCTAAGTACGAATTTCGGGGGTTGCGGGAGAGCCTAATTTTAGCCAAAGTTTTATTTCGGCTAAGTGCCCTTCGATTGAACTCGGGCAGAACCTTACGTTCGGGTTAGCTCGGATTTCCATACGTTATAACACATTTTATAAAAATAATTCGGGGTACAGCGAAGCCTAAGCTCGGTCAAGTCCGTCGTTTTGGTTCGGGTAAGACCGGTTGAAATATATTACAAGGGGTTGCGGCAACGCCTATGGTTAGTCTAAGCTTTATTTCGCCTAAGTACGAATTTCGGGGGTTGCGGGAGAGCCTTACGTTCGGTTAATTACGGTTTGCAAGTCTTTATTTTGACTAAGTCCGATTCGGGTTTACTCGGGCCCCCTCGGTAGTGTTCGGGGTTTATATAATGCACTTTATACTATATTACAAGGGTACTATAACAATTTAAAGCTAATAATTTCTCTAAGTGACCTTCGGTCGGATTCGGGAACGATCGGTAATGTTTGGGCTGTTATAATACAATTTATACTATATCCCGACGACACTATAACACCGTGCACCTGATGCAAGGTTGCTGACGGGTGGTAAACTTATATACTTCACAAAACAGTAGATTCTCAACAGAGTCGGCCTAGCTTAACCGCTAGCGCTGCGGACTCGGGTCATGGTGATACCCGGTTCGACTCTCGGCGACACCCAAACTTTTTTCAAAGCAAAAAATTAAATTAAATTAAATATTAATTATTACAAAACAAGATGGCTGCCAAAAAAAAAGATGGCGGCTCAAAATTCCCCAAAATCTTTAAAAATCCAAAATCCCCAAAATTTCCAAAAATCAAAAATCTTCAAAATTCCAAAAATTCCAAAAATGTTAGGACCCACCAAAAAAAAAAACCCAAAATCCAAAAATGTTAGGTTAGGACCCCCAAAAAAAAAAAAACCCAAAATCCAAAATTCCCAAAAAATGGCTTAGGTTAGGAACCAAAAAAAGGGGGCGTGGCTTGGGTTAGGAACCAAAAAGGCCCAAAAAAATACCCAAAAAAAAAGTGGGCGTGGCTTGGGTTAGGAACCAAAAAGACCCAAAAAAACACCCAAAAAAAGGGGGCGTGGCCCAAGGTCAATGACCTTCCCCCACTCCATTTTACGCCAAAGTGCCGCGGACTCTACTCATAGTGATGAAAAAAAAATTTCCTGTAGCGAAGCACGGGTATTCAGCTAGTATGTTATAAAGTAGGTGAGTAAGTGTAACGTAGGAGCTTGATTGAAATATGTTTCTATTTCCAAACACAATTGACTATATGAACAGCCTATCATATTCAAAAAAAACTTTTAAAAAGGGATTTAGAAAAAGAATAGGAATGATTAATGTTTTTGTAAAACGATCTCTATCTTCCAGTAACATGACGTCATTTTCGTTTATTGCCGTGACACATTCTGAGACGTCTTGACTAATATAAGCACCGACGCCGATGAATGTATTGAATGTATTGAAATAATCGCCATCTTTTGCTACGCATTACACAGATGATAACATAAGATAAATGCTATGGTTTTATTTTACGGCATTAAGGTTAATGCTAAACGCTAGGATGAAAACTGAAGATAATAATTTTGACATAATTATTACTGAGAATTTAAAATATCTTGGTTTATAACAACAATCATGCATAATCAATTAAAGAGTGAACTGTTAAAGGAAATATCCCTGCTGCTTTGAAATGATGTATAAATATAATTCCGATAATTGGTAGTATAATGCATAGTATATTTTAATATGTTCAGTATTTTTATAATTATTTTTTCTGATATTTGGTATCGTTTAAGGATAACAAAAAATAATTCACGAAGTTTCGAGAATATGTGTTATCAAGGAAAACTTGATAACACTAGGAAACCCGTGTCTTGTGTTCTAACTGGAAGGCTAAAACATAGATGTTATAAACGTTTAACTGAATAGAAAACTGCTCGTCAACACAAGAATTTAGTAAATATAAACAACTCTACGAAAAATTCTTTTAATCTGGAAACGCAGTGTATTATTTTGTGTATGCAATTAATTGCAAATATCAGAATAAAACCAATCTTTATAAATCAACATTAAAAACAAAACATTCAGCATGTATGTACAAAATTAAAAAAAAAGAAAAAGTTGCATACATAATGAATGATTGATTTAAATAAGACAAAAGTAGATATATTTGTACTTGTTTTTAGAAGCAATTGTAATAATAATTATCATAATTTTAAAGCTAATATTTTAAATAAAATTAAATGCATAATATTTACAATAAAACAGGAGTTGTAATCATGATATGAATTAGGCATACTCTTAAGCAAATGGTGTTATAAAATCAACTGTTCATGGAAAAATAACTGAGAAATAGCATACATTCTATTACTTAATCCGCAGTTAAGTTTTGCGGATTATTTACCGACACTTGCTACCATGTACTGTATTGTGTTTTAAATATAGAGCAAGGGAACAAACGACAATTTTTCTGACTACATTCTTTTATTGGCTGAAAACCAAAAAAAAAAAATAGTAAATAGAGTCTATATGTTATTTTAAATTCGTGGTTATTCTGGCCTGCATTTCTTTCCTTTTATCTGTTATACCAGTGATAGCCATAATTAAATATAATATATTGCTGGAGACCCTCGCGTGCTTCTTTCGCTAACCTTGTCCTTCCTTCCATTTCCATAATATTGATACATAGGCAGTTAAGAGCACAGTATAATTTCACCTTCCAGATTAAATAATACTTTCCATACAAAATTCAGCAGCAAAGTTAATACATAAAATAATAATACATACATCAAAGTATGAGAGTTTTGTGTTTGCATTAGTGACTTTGTGTATCTGCTCAAACTAAGCTATAC
Organism: Philaenus spumarius; assembly: GCA_018207615.1. Classification (NCBI taxonomy): domain Eukaryota; kingdom Metazoa; phylum Arthropoda; class Insecta; order Hemiptera; family Aphrophoridae; genus Philaenus; species Philaenus spumarius. Next base: position 3,462 of record JAGFPH010019503.1, read on the forward strand.
AATATAACCAGGTTTTGTTATGGTCACTTTTCCTCTTCTGCTCTAAAAAATGTCACATTTTCTGAAACCGTAATTGTTTATGACATAACATTTTAGTGGGCTTATATTTATTTCACAATTAAGATTTTGTCCATTTTATAAATTAATATAAGTATTACATCATAAAGTAATAGTGTATTTAATTTAAAATAATTCGAATACGCAGCTGAACCGCTGACGTGAGTTGAGCAAATTTCCAAAATTAAGTCTATAGGCCTATGTTTTAGGGTTTCAACCAACAATTTGGAAAATAGGTCTATTCACGACGGTGCTGAATAGCTGCAAAATGGTTCGTACGCCATTCCACAGATTGGGAGTATCTTCAATACACAAAGCATTGCGTGCTTCGCACGCCAACCCCCGTATTGGGAGTATCTCCAATACCAAATGCATTGCGTGCTTCGCACGCCAACCCCACGGTAGAGTCCACCACATGGCTTAGAACCGGGTACTTCTATGGTATTTTACGTTTTGATCGATGATTTTGGGGGAACCGAGTGAACTTTAAGTCGCGTAAAAAAACAAAATATGCAGAATAACATCCTACATTTATAGTTGTAGAAAAAAGTCGAAAACAAATCATTCTCGTAGTAAAAATCTCAAAAAATAGTTACTTCCAGTCGAAAAACGTACTTCCGGTTGTTGGATTTTTTTGGCTAACGAACTGGTCCGAGCGACATAGACAACCTACACGTGTATCAAATTTGAACCAAATCGGACTTAAAATGCGGCTGCTAGAGTGCGAACACATATATACATATATATATATATGAATTTTAATGACACCCCAAAACGTGTTCTGGGGACCATGATCGGTACTCATTTGCTACTCCCGACCTTGGGTCTCACCATAAGGGCCACTGCAATAGCTCATTTTTCCTATGGAAATTCGCTAATAATTCGACCACGCAGCTGAACCGCTGATGTGAGTTGAGCAAATTTCCAAAATAAGGTTTATATAGGCCTATGTTTTAGGGTTTTAATAACAATTTGGGAAATAAGTCGATTCACGACGGTGCTCAATAGCTGCAAAATGGTTCGCACGCCATTCCGTATATTGGGAGTATTTTCAACCCACAAAACATTGCGTGCTTCGCACTCCAACCCCCGTATTGGGAGTATCTTCAACACACAAAGCATTATTGGGAGTATCTTCAATACACAAAGAATTGCGTGCTTGGCACGCCAATCCCACGGTGGAATCCACCACATGGCTTAGAACCGGGTACTTCTATGGTATTTACGTTTTGATCGATTTTGGAGGAACCAAGCGAGCTATAAGGTCGAGTAAAATAAAAAAATGTGCAGAATAACATCCTACATTTATACTTGTAGAAAAAACGCAAACAAATTAATTCTCGTAGGATAAATCTCAAAACATAGTTACTTCCGGTCAAAAAACGTGTTTCCGGTTGGTAAATATTTTTGGCTAACGAACTCGTCCGAGCGACGTAGACAACCAACATGTGTACCAAATTTGAACCAAATCGGACTTAAAATGCGTCCGTTAGAGTGCGCACACATACATACATAAATATGTACATGTATATATTTGATTTTTAATGTCACCCCAAAACGTGTTCTGGGGACCATGATTGGTGCTCATTTGCTACTCCCGACCTTGGGTCTTACCATAAGGGCCACTACAATAGCTCATTTTTCCTATTCCCTAATAACCGCTATGTTTAGTTGTACGCGCCCGCCGTCGCGGAGCACGGCTCCACGCTGTTCTACCACAAAAGTTAGCTCCAAACAGAGGATAATAATGGCTCCAATACTCTGTCTCGTCTGACTTGTTTTACTCTTTACATGCTAAGGAAGTTAAAACAGTATAAGTAGGAACACATGGCAGTTCACAAACAAAATTAGACACTTAATCATATGTTTTAATGCAAATAAAGCAAGATATTACAATATTCCTATCTATATAATAAAAATGAATTGCTGTTCCTTTGTAAGCGCATCACTTGAGAACGGCTGGACCAATTAGGCTATTTTTTGTTTTAAAATGTTCGTAATAATCCGAACTAGGTTTTTATATAAAGAAAAATTTGAATAGTTTCCAGAAAAGTTTCAAATTTGGAAAAAACTAAACAGCCTCTTTTGTATGGACTCAAGACCATAGCGCACAAAAACAGCTGTTCGTATAAAGAGCTTAGCAACACGTCATGTTTGTTTACATTCATTACCATAGCAACTTTAATCAGCATTTATAATCAGTTTATTATTCTTCAAAACAAAAAGCTTTTTTAGGTTAGATTGACCAACTTAAAGCAAACAAAAACAACTAAAAATGCTTACTGTGTTTTAATTCAATTCAAACGTTGGTCGTTACATATATTATATATATATAAAACAACTGATTTGGATCAAAAGCTGAACATAATTTTAAGTTAGGCCTACAATGAACCAAAACATGTTTATTTGCAACGAATTGGGGGTATTTAGAATCAGGTATTTCACAATTAATTCTTCACAACTATCACTTTTTTAGATTAGGTAAAAGCAAACAAAAGGTTTACTGTATTATCTATAAAGGTTTACAAACTATAAATCTAAATTTGTGCAGTATATTCTTAAGTGGCAAAAAACCATTTTGCAATTCGATTACTTAAGTCAATGTACCGGTAATGAAATGAAATAACTACCCTTTAAATTAAATAGCGAAGCATTGCTGGGTCCACAACATTGGACAACGTACTGTGTTTAGTACTTTCAATATCTCTGTAACCAACAGACTTAGAGAAATTATAAAAAACACCAAATTGTTCGTCTTTTTAAACCAAATTCAATGATGGAAAGTAAAGTTTGATTTACTAAAATATTATATGTAAACAACTCAAAAAACCGCTCGGCACTAGGATGACTCAATAGGAACCTTTAGCAGTAGATAGTAGGCTACTGTATTTATTATTGGTAATATTTATTATTATTTTTTTAAAAGTTTTATTTATTTTTTGACTTTCAGTTATTTGTATTTTTTAAACCATAGGCCTATATTATTTACTAGCTGCTGTACCCGTGCTCTGCACGCCAACCCCGTTGGAACCCCGTTGGATAAATACAGAACTCCCTCGTTTAATAGTATAGAATTATAAATTTGGTTAATTTGGTTGCTATGGTAATGAATATAAACAAACGACATGTTGCTAAACTTTTTATACAAACAGCTGATATTTTTATAGATAAAATTGAAGGTTAAAGAAGTTTTCAAAGCCAGTTTGGCGGTACCCTGATGGAATTTCTAAATAAAAATATGCTCATTTTTTAATCTGGGAACCTAAAAATATCCATGAAAAATTTCAGCTCAATAAATCCAGTAGTTTTTACGTGATTGAGTAACATTCATACACACACACATACACACACACACACAGACAGACACCATTAGATTTTTATATAATAGTATAGATATTTTGTTGATCTGTATTTGTTAATATTGGATTTTAAAGGTTATGTTATTTTATTTTATTAAGTATTTAATTTCTTTTGTTTGTTATTTATTTCATGAGGCCTATTAGTTTTTTATTTTATTTAATTTTTATTACTGTTTGACTATTTATTGTTTTAGTAGACCAGTTTATTTTTTGTTTTTAATAGTTTTATAATTTATTGTTAAATTGGCTTTTATTGTTAATAATAGATACTTGTAGTAGATTTAATGTGGCTCCTCCCATTCCCCACCAGGTCGGTCTTGGATTGACCGGTATGGGAAGGAGTGGGGGGAGGGCGGGTATATATAGTTCTGTAATATTGTCTGTGTACTTTAGTAGTGTTAAAACCTTCTGAGGATGATGACCATGTCATCGAAATGTACAAAAGGGTAACGTATTAAACATAACTTACAATTTAGTTGTTTAGTTATTGTTTTTGTTCCTTGTTTTGTGGTTCGGGGTTTTTATTCAAATCAGTGTGATTTTGTCGCCACAGTGCTCTTTTATTTGTTTACTGTCTATAGACTTGTTAATAAGTTGCTAGGATACAAGAGATACAAAACTACAATATGTAGGTAAGAATATACTGTAGGCTACACTAAATTTGTATTCTAATAGTTATGAACAAAATAGCGTTATTTGGATACCAAGCCTGAAGTAAGTTCAAAGTTTATTTATAGACTTGTTAATACGTTTCTAGGGTAGAAGAGATACATTATGTAGGTAAGATAATAGTACTGTAGACCACTAAAATTGTATTCTAATTAACAATAGCGTTACAGTATTTGGATGCTAAGCCCAAAGATTAAGTCTGTCTATAGACTTGTTAATAAGTTGCTAGGGTACAAGAGATACAAAGCTACATTATGTATTTAAGAATATACCATGAGCAGAAGGGCGCCACGGCCCCCCTAGCTCCCAGGGAATGGAAAATATGTATATTATTTATTTTAGTCAGGTATTTCTCTTTTAATACATTAGCACTAAAATATGTTATAAATGTCATGTTCTGTTTGATTTTACATAAAAATAGGCCTAATTATTTTATTTTTTACAAGAGTTCAAGCACGAGCTGCTGGGCCACTACTAGGTGAGGCCTCTAGGAGTGTTATTGGTATTTGTGTATTCATTGACGGTGTAAAGGTACAGACTCAATGCTGTGTGGGTTAATATATCCCTGAACAGCCAAATTGGCTTCCCAAATTTTAAAAGTTTTCTGGAGGTCAAAAATTTCCTGGGACTCCTTTTGTCGAAGGGGAAGGGTACTCCTTAATCCCTTATTAACCCGGTCCAGCCTCCCCCCCCTAGAAAATGTCATATGGGCCCCATGGTATTACTGTAGGCTACACTAATTTGTATTCTAATAAATATTTAACAATAGCTTTATTTGGATACCAAGCCTAAAGTTTAAGTCTTGTCTATAGACTTTTTAAGTTGTTAGGGTATTCTTTCAAGCAAATTCTCCACAAAATACAGCTATTAAAAGCATAAATGATTACTTATTTATTAATTTATTTATCTTACATCATAATATTATATCGAATTCTTTTTGTGTTATGGTAATCTCACTATTGGTCTTATTAAAAAAAATTTCTTCCCCGGCCGATTTGTTGGTTGTATAAAGAGGATATTGTACAGAAATAACAATGTCACAATTGATTTCTCCATCGATTGAGGTATTCCAGGTATCGCAAAGACCTTGATCTATTTTTGGAACTTCGGATAGGTAAGTAAGAGTGCCTAGTTTAGTGTCCGATATCAAACTGGTTTCAGATGCTTTCGTCAAACTGGTTTCAGATCCACTATGGCATATTTGCAACTGTTGGGTGCTTTTGTAACTGTAATCTAGTGGTAAGTACTTTTTATCCGCCAACATTTTGAATACAATATTTATACCTGTTTTACTTACATCCCAATCGTTTGCCCTGTAGTATATTCTGTTACACCTAGTGTTATCTGTAGTGGCCGGACTTGAAAAACATGACATGGGGTTAAACGGAGACAGTGTTATTTGCGAGTATGTGTTTTGTAATTTTTCAAACACATCGTTCAAAAAAATAATAGGACCATTAAGAACTATAAGGTTCTCCAACTCGTTCAATTCTCTGACACATTTACATAAAAACGCTCTATTTTCATATCGTATTAGTGACCTAAGATATTTAATGAGTTCGTTTTGTTTTTTAGCACCATTCCATTTCGTGTTATTAAAATTTGGCGGTATCCCTTTGCGACTAATATCTTTTAACTGAAAAAACATATTTAACGAGTACTTTTCGTCTTCGTACGAACACAAGAAATTGGTTTGCACGTTTGCTGACACAGAACAGTGTAGCAAATCCGCTATGTTCACTTCCACTGGGACGACAATACCGGACACTTCTTCAATCCTAACTCTAAGATTTGAATCAAATGTTCGTAAGAAATTATTCAAATTTGTTATCGCCGGAGATGAATAATTTGGTCTGATAATTTTACGGACCGTAGAATCTCTAAGTGTTATGAAATTTGAATAAAACTCTTGAAGAATTTGACCGAGTGGTTCCAATAATAGAATCTGGGAGGACTCATTGCCGATGTAGTGTCCAACACTTGCTCTAAGCAGAGCTGCCTCGGAAAGCATGCACCTGAAAGCATAAATTAATATAGATATCTAAAAGTGATTTATTACTAGCTAAACAAAAATGTGTGTACTTTTTGGCTCTACAGTCTTTTGCGAGCATCAGCCTCCTCAGTGAAACAGCACCACTAATTCCGATTTCCCAAGTTCCTAGTGCCCAGATTTCTTTCATTATCCCCCATCGCATTGAACTCAGTTTAGGGCTGTCTCTTTTTCTTTGCCAACAAAGATTTTCCAACAACTGATCTTCTCGGTTCACCTTCTTTCAAATGAGGTAACATTTCCAGCGAATTTAAACCTTCTTGCTAGCTTTTATTATGATAGCTAATGATCACGGTTACATTGCATTCACTTTATACGATTTAAACTATTGATCAACAGTAAATGGGTAGAACTCCGTTTAATGAATATGCTATATTTAGTAAAATTCTACAATATAGATTGAGCCTTAACACCAACCATGGTTTTGCCAGTCACATAATTCCCAAGGCAAAGATATAATTAACCTAACACGCGGTAAATATTTAAAAGCAAACAATTTATACATTTAGGCCTAGTCATTTAAAAAGTCATTTAATTGTATATAGTAAATTAAGAGATTATTTTGTAAATAGTCTAGCTTTGTGATGACCGATCAGGTAGAAATTCTGACGAATTCCCGACTTGTGCAACCTTTCTTTGCCCTATGACCATAGTTCTTCCTCACACTTTTACATGAAGTTTATTTAGTTAGCCAAGTAATGGTTCAGGGTCACAAATTGTATGCACTCAAATATTTCCCTTAATATGTATTAAGCTGTTGCAACAGTTCAGTTTCTGAATGTGTTTATTTATTATTTTATGACTGTTGTTTAAACAAATAACAATATTCAAAGCCGTTACATTTTTATTTTATTTTCAAATGTTTATAAACTATTTTCAATCAAAGTTATTGGTTAAAAAACAAAATATAGTTCGAATAGTAACGGCATGTGTATAAAGGAAACCTGACCAATGTATTTAAATGTGCAATGAACAGTGTTTGTCAGATGTTAGTTCTAAATAGAACAGTATAAAAATATTTATCAATTTCAAATTTCTTATTTTGAAAACACCAGTTTTTATGTTCCTACTACAAGACTGCTAACAAAACTAGGCCTATTTTGAATATCCTTTGCCCTAAAATGACATATTATTATAAGAAAGTGTAGAGAATAAATAAAAGAATTGAACTGTATACTTGTAATTTATTATTCAATGAAAGTGTTTGACTTAGTTTTACTTTAATTGCAAAATTAGATGAACAAATGAAACCATGCGGCGATAAAGCACATACAAAAATTTCCGTTTGACAGCGTGGGAAGTGTTGGTACATGGGCTTTTACATCACTATCACGACGCTTTAACATCGTTTGGTTTCATTATTGTTTCCAATATTGGAATATGATATGGAACTGTGTAAATACATTGTTAAGTTTTAGTTATTTAAGTACCGGTATGTAAATATTTAATTCTATGTTTTCCCTCAATAACACGATATTTTTTAGCTACCTTACGCATTATTAACCTAAATAAAACACAATGCCCCCTAAAAGAAAATCTTTAGCAGTTAAAGCTCAAGAAAAGAAACAAAACGAAAACTATAAACCCCGGAATAGCGGGAATCGCAACATAATGTTTCACTGGCTAAACCTTCTGCTTACTTCCTTACTGGCACACTATTTTTAACCTATGCTCAAAACCACATTTTAGTTATTTCAACGAGCGAGGTCTACTGTTCACATAACTACTAGTAAAATAAGTAGGAAGGTTTTTATAAAACACTTATTATTGGTTTGACCTTGAAGTGAAACTCATCAGTCAAACTGCGCCCACTTGGTCAAAGATTGCATGATTTCGGCAGGGATACCTTCCGATTCTTCTAAACCAAAAAATGTAACTGCAGTGTAATAATAATTTTTATAAAGAAATTAAAAATAATTTATGAATAAATAATAGAAAGAAAACAGTTGGGATGTGTTTGATATGAAACTGACCTCCATCTTAATTGTCAGTTCAATAAGCAAAATAGACTAAAAAGCTAAAGCTTAGAAATAATTCCATCCATATATTTTTTAAAGTTTAAGATTTCGAAAATAACCTATGAAATATTCAGCTTTAATCAACAAAGTTGTCAGATACATTTTTAACAAAGGGATCGTAAAGAAGCAGAGCATATCCATTTGTCTGAAATCATTTACCGAGCAATACTTTACTAAAAATGATTGGAACATAGGATCACATACCTTAGGTAGGTTAAAACAATGCTGAAGTCCAGCCTCCTAGAATCAGCGATTGCACAAGATGTCTGCATTTTCCTTTTCAAATTTTGAATTTCCCACATGATCCGATTGGCAAGGTTCCTGACTCCACCAACTACAACCCTTATGACAACGTTACGGAATAATAAACATTCCGAGTGCAAACGCACTACTTCCTTCAGTGGAAGATAAGAAACAATTTCAAAAAATATTTCCTCGGGTAAATCTTGTAGTGCAGTTGGATAGTTCATGCTTGCCATCGTTGAAAGCAATTAATTAAGTGAGATAATTTTGATTATGATGAAGATTACAATTTTGACTATGAAATTTTGAAATAAAATGTAAAAATAAAAAAGGATGTGAAAGTAAAACTGTAATTTATAAAATATGATCTTTATAGGCCTTGGTAAAACAAAAATGTAAACACAATTTCGTTGCTATGGAAACGTTAACCATTGTCCTCTGAAATCATCTGCACTTCTACGGTAAACGGTATAATAATATAATAAATATATTAATATGTTAATTTTATGAATATTGATGTTTTATTTCATTTTTTCTTGTTCAATAGCACACCAATACAAAATCAACTCTTATAAAAGCGAGTGTACGTGGAGTAACATTTAAAGAAGAAATAAATATTCATTTAACTTAATAATATAACAGCTGATTTCACCAATCATCTGTAATACGCAAACAAAACCTAGCGAAGATTATACTTTGGGGTTATGTTTACAACTTCAATCAATAATATTTATAGCCTATAATAATAATATTAATAACTTCTAAATCATTTGATCTACCAATATGAAATAAAAGGCAATTAAAAGATAATATTTTTATCTTTCTTTAAATATACATAATAATATACATAAACACAAAATCTTAACAAATATTTCTACAGTTTTATATTCCTTATAATTAATTGTACACATTTACCGAGTTAAAAATCCCCGTCTGCGTAGTTTGGTAGGTAGACCTAGATAAAGTGTGTTGTTTAAATAGTATTTTGTAAAAATTATGTATTTCTGATGTGTATCTAATTAATCCGCCTGTGGTTTTTCACGGGGATTTACTATAGTATATGATGTCATCCAGTATGGATGTTGTGATGTTTGTAAGATTGTTGTTGGTGAAAAGTCAGATTTTTGAAAATGTTGCATTTTATTATTTCAGCAGTTGACAAGTTACAATTATTATTATTGTATGACCAAGTCATATCATTTTCGACTATTGAAATCAATAATCCTACTAATATTATATCCTGCTAATATTATAAATGTGAAAGTTTGTCTGTTTGTTTGACTGTCAATCACGTAGATAGTACTGGATGGATATGAATGAAATTTGGCACAAATATAGATCATGACCTGGATGAGACAAAGGCTATAAATCATTTTGATTTAAGGGTTTAAATAACCCCTAAAACAATAAATATTTATTATTATACATCCATTAAGACTAGAGAGCTCGAAATTGGTATATTTAATTCTTACAAAATGGTATAAAATGTAAACCCTATTTGAATTTTTATACTGAGCTGCTAAGGGGTGAAATTATGATAACAACCAATAAAACATTAAAAATTAAATATAACCTTCCCTTAAAGCTAAATAACTGGAAATTGGTACATTTATTTCTTACAAGGTACATGTAAAATGTAAACCATATTTGCACTTTATACTGTGCTGCTAAGGGGTGAAATTGTGATAACAACCCCAAAACAATACAAATTAATTATTACACTTCTCTTAAAGCTAGAGATCTTTAAATGGGTACATTCATTTCTTACAAGATATAATATAAAAAGTAAACGATATTTTTCAGTGTGCTGCTAAGGGGTGAAAATGTAACAACAACCTCTAAAACAATCCGAATTAATTATTATACTTCCCATAAAGCTAGAGAACTGTAAATGGGTACATTCATTTCATACAAGATAATATATAAAAAGTAAACAATATTTGTATTTTGTAGTGTGCTGCTGAGGTGTAAAAATGTGATAACAACCCTAAAACAATACAAATTAATTATTACACTACCATTAAAGCTAGAGAGCTGGTAATTTGTACATTTATTCAAACCATATTTCCATTTTGTAGTGTTCCATCAGCTTCGATAATATTGCAATGATTTGTAGGTTTTTTATATTTTTTCACAAAAATCGTCAATATTCAAAAACGGTGCGTTCTAGAGTATTTTTCACGATTCTCGACCCCTCTTTAGGACGCACCATCTTTGCAAGTTATGGGCTATACAACGGTAAAGTGTATATGCCCCTGGGGGCTCTCGCCCACAAGTCGAATTTTGACTTCTACAGATTTGATAAAATAAGTGAGTGACGAGTCAAAACATGTTTTTTAATGCAAAAAACACGTTATTCCGTCAAGGGTTTTTGACAATTCTCAACCACTCTTTAAGAGACACGGAAATATACACATTTTTACCTTCACTTGTTACAATCTGTCAACATTTACCATCAGACTGATTGTGTTATACTTCTGCTTACACCATGAATTATTCCCGTGAGAAGAACGGGTACAACAGCTAGTCTATCTATATAATACAAATGAAATGCTGTTCGTAGGTAAGCGCATCACTTGACAACGGCTGGACCAATTTGACTATTTTTTGTGTTAAAATGTTCGTAATAGTCCGAATTAGGTTTTTATGGAAAGAAAAGTTTGAAAAGTTTCCCGAAAGAGTTTCAAAATTGAGAAAAACTGAACATCCTTTTTTGAATGAACTCAAGACCAACTCACGAAAACAGCTGTTCTGGACAAAAAGCTTAGCAACACATGTTTGTTTACATTGATTACTGTAGCAACGTTTACTTAGCAAATTTATAATCAGTTTATTATTCTTCAACAACTTTTTTAGGTTAAATTATTCTATATAACATATAACAAACACAAAAATAAACGAAAAATGCTTGCTGTATTATAATTCAATCCAAACAACATAATTTTAGGTTAAACCTACAATGAACCGAAACACGTTTATTTGCAACCAATTTGGCTAATGTAGAATCAGGTAATTTTATCAACTCCTTTAAAAGCGAGTGTAAGTACGTGAGTAACATATAAAATAACAGCTGATTTCACCTATCATCTGTAATACTTAAACAAACCCAGTGTAGATTATACTTTGGGATTATGTTTACAACTTAAATCGTTACAATTTCTTATGAAGTTGATTTTTAAAAAATATAAGTTATACAACTAATTTATGTTATAATACGTCATAATATTTGCTTTGAGGTTATAAACTATATATAAATATTTGTCTTCTTGCTTATCCGCCTTTCTTAGCTTTGTCTTTCTCTCGCTTGACGCGTTTCGGGTAGA
>JAGFPH010019508.1:0-15175 GCA_018207615.1 Philaenus spumarius
TGCAATTATATTACAACATGTGATATAACACACGCATGACACCTATACTTTCTAATCAGTAAAGCTACATACACAACACATATTTAGTAAAATTGAGTAATAATTTGCAGAACAATGGGTCAATTTTATAAAACACAATAAACATCTAAAAGTAGTCACACCAAGTAGTAAATACTTAAAGTTTACTGTTTTACTTAATTTCTGTTAAATAAGTTCTGAAAAACGTTGTGAAGAATCAAGTATGTACTTAAGTAAACACTTGATAGAGTAAACATACAGGACTCATGACTTCCCACAGAAACATATCTCGCAACTGTGTTGTCACAGTGTATTAGTGGTGGCTTGCATGAGCTGTAGTGGTTGGAGCAGTGCCATTCTTTTGCAATCAACAAAAATGTTGTAGGATGTCAGGGGCTTGTACTTTCTAAGTTATTGAATATAAATTTTGATTTATTAAGTATTTCAATGATACCCACACTTTGTAAACTAAGGCAGGCTGCGTTCAGATGGATGCCATCGGTCCTTCGCTCATAGTTCTGAAATAAAACAATACAATAATCAAACTAGATATGGTAATACCCACCACCACAATTATTTAAAAAGTAACATGTTTTAACCCCACCAATTGTATTAAAAATTAATACCAATTGAATTTGATAATATGTGAAGCAAAATGTTTCCAAGCCCACCCTTGAATAATGAAATTGATTGCTATCAATACTTGACAACAAGAGATTAGTTAATTTGCCGTTATCTAAGGAAAACTAAGAGAATATATTTATAGTGCTGCGATATTTAATGGATATTCTAAAGAATTAATAAACATCATAGTGAAGAAAATAAAGCAATCAAGATCTACCCTGTAAAGCAACACACTCCAACAACGATGGGTCAAAACAACATTTGCTCCACCATTGTCTCATTCTGTTAAAAAATCGCTAGCTAAATATGCAAATTTAAATGTAGCTATGTCAGCTGAGAGTAATCTAGGTAAAATGTTAGGAAATCCTAAAGATAAAATTCAAAGACTGGACAAATCTGGTATTTATTGTATAAACTGTGAAATGTGTCCAAAGAAATATAAAGGCCAAACGCTAAACCAAAAGAAATACGAAGACAAGAATTAACGAACAGTTTTCTCATATAAAGTACAATAGGCCAGATAAATCTGCTATGGCTAAACATTATTTAGATGAGAACCATCATTTTAAAACAGAAACTTTACACAATAGATGCTTAGGAAACTTTTTGTATTAACAAACATAGGAAAATAATTGTAAATAATGAATTAGGACCCATACAAAATAATTCTATATTAATATAAAAATAATGTATTGTATGAGATTATTATTAGATTAGTAAATTGTTTAGTTATATCATAGATCATGGATAATAAATAGATCTTGCATCCATACGGGGGCTGTGTGCCGGAAAAAAGGTTGTCGCGAAAATAGTACATGATCGCGCCGCGAGGTAGTGCTAGGGAGAAATCATTGGTATTTCATACAGCTTCCGTCGTTTCCACAATTGATAACGCCACGATCGTTGAATTTCCAGTGGAACAAAATATTGCATTGGATCGGAGTTCTATTAGGTTATCCAAATACAATGGTTATACAGTTAATGTTAGGCTAGTTATAATAACGCAAGGCAATTGGTAACGCCTTTGTATTTGGATAACCTAATAGAATTCCGACCCAAGCAATATTTCGTTCCACTGGAAATTCGACGATAGTGGCGCTATCTATTGGGCAAATGACGGAAGCTGAGTGAAACACCAATACTACCAATGATTTCTCCCTAGCGCTACCTCGTGGCGCGATCATGCACTATTTTTGCGACAACGTTTTTTTCGGCACACAGCCCCCGTATGGATGCATGATCTATTTGATTATTCAGATCTATGGTAACGCCCTACTAATGTAACGTAGTCTTAAGCCACGCCCCTTTTAATTTTGTATAAATACTGGACATGAAACACTGTAAGATTATTTATAGTTTGACTATTGTAGCTTGTGTAAGGAGGTGGCGGTTTTGTTCCGTGGAATGATACACAATTTTCCAATTACATATTTATTCCAAACAACAAGTAAAATTTAACTGTTCTCACACGTGTAACCAGTCCGACATTTCAACCCAAACTGCCTGTCTACCGTCCACCAAATGTGACTTGGGTTCACCGTCCTCACGTTAATTCAGCAATTCGGCACATACCAATGAAGACAATAAACTCTGAATTCCAACTAGAAGTTGATGTACTGTAAGTAATCTTATTTATTACTTATAACTATAGACCTGCCACATCACATCACCCCCTGCTTGTTTTAGAAGACTGTCCTCAGTCTTCATTCCTGAGATCCTCTCTGATGCATTCTCCATTCTTGGAGTTCCAAACCCTTGGCAGTCCTCAGCCTTTTTCTAGTGGTGAGGCACCAGTCTGTACATGCACTCCTTTCAAAGGCTGCTTTGGGACAACATACAATTTAGCAACATTTACCAGGTCCACACTATGAGATCTTAAGTTCAGTTGATCAGCTTCAGCTGACTTCTGATCACTGGAACATGGGTGTGATCTGTTGATGTGGTAGTGATGTGTCGCTTTGGGTTCTATAACGATCCTTTAAAAAAATTTACTTATGTCTCTTAATACTTCAACAACATACAATTTATGATTAGACCAAAAAAACAAAGTGCAAGGCTCCACCGGTCATGTTTACTAATTAGATACACAAAATTTCAAATCAATTAAATTAATACTACTTTTTCCATGTCGGATCGGTGGCATCGTGCAAGTTCTTAACAAACATAATTCAATTAAACCTAGAAACATAAAAATCAACAAGAAGGAAAATATTTTTAGGTTAACAGCAAAAAGTACTAATTAATAATAAAATTAAAAACCGTTCTCTCACTATTTAAAATACACTAACCAAATCATTTTTTACACTATTCTATTATAACTTAAACTGTTCTCAATAGACCACCAAACAATGTATTATTGTCATATCTTTACGCACTATCTAGGGGTTGTAAGGTGACCAGTGTATTTCTCGTTGGTACCTTTGGAGCCTTATTCTGAGTGGTGGCATGACCATTCCTTTGTCTCCTGAAGGTGCAAAGTCCTCTTACACATCTACACAGATTATTTACTTTTTTATATACATACAAAACAATAATTAGAAATGTTACAATCGACATTAGGTACATTGACCATGAGATGGTTCTTACAATTTTAAAATTAAAATCATGTTTATTTCTAACAGCTAACAACAATCTATTTAAATGTAGGCCTATATTATCAGTTTTATTTGGCAAATAAAACTCATCAAATATCTCAGAAGTTAAGTTTGGATCTAACGTTAATAGTGTATGTTCGTCTGAACTAATTAAGTTAGTACATTTTGGGAATGTCAAATACAATAAAGATCCTTTATAATAAACATTTCCATGTGCTTGGGCAAGAAGTCTAAAGTTATCACCAGTTATATCACAATTTGCTACGTTTTTTAGTGTACCTAATCTATCAATATAGAATAATATTAATAGATAGTTTACCTTGTGTATCCGTCAGTCAATCCAAAGTTGGTTAAATAGGTGGATAACCGGTTTCAACGGCTATGCCGTCATCATCAGATCCATTTATTTGATAATTGAAGTTGTTAGCCTGCTAAGGCATCGTCTTTGGCACGTTATATGTTTTTAAAAAGGTTAAAACAATGATGATAAAATAGTACAATAATTTAGGCAAAAAACACAATATACAAAAACACATTATCACATATATACACAAAAATACACAAAAACACTTCACGAACACTGTCAATCGCTTTCTTTACTTAATAGATGTTTTTAACTGTTATTGACGATGTTACACGATAGTATATTAATGTTTTACCGGCCGGTCGTCAATATTGTACTGAACGGTCGCGCGTATAATCAGGTCCCCCCTCCCTTAGTCGTATCACTGAGTTATAGAGTTCGTTCGACCGATAGTTGATTATGTCGTTTAACAGATCTTCTTTTTTGCATTTGGTTGCGGCGTAAATCTCGAACTCTTCGAATAAATGGATAAATCAAATAAATGGATCTGATGATGACGGCATAGCCGTTGAAACCGGTTATCCACCTATTTAACCAACTTTGGATTGACTGACGGATACACAAGGTAAACTACCTATTAATATTATTCATAATATTCAATCCAGGAAGCTGTACATACATTATGTCTAAGTATCAATATAGACAGTTGAACTATTTATTTTATTTCCCAAATAACATTTTAGGGATATTAAGCTAGACTTATCAGCACTATAAATCCAATCATTTCCATTATTCACAAATATAGGAGATTCTAAAGTTTTATAAATCTTTCTTTCACATACCTCTGGATCAAGCATACCCTAAAATAAATTTAATATACAATTTTTGTGTTGTGTAGAAAATAACCTATCTTTAGTCGAGCAAATTGACAGAAGTCCAGGCTTACAAGATTTAGATTCATTTGCATCATATTCTAAAAATGTCTGTCTGTCAGGACTTAACAAGAAATATTAATTTTGTATTTGCCAGGTTATCCAGTACCCCATAGTTTCATGGAATGCCGGGTATACTCTATATGATTCTAATACTGTATGTTAGATTCAGAACCTAAATGTATCTGTACAGTATTACTAATTTTATACTATCTTCAACAGTGTAAGCTTGAGCTTCAGCCATACTATAAAAATAATGCCAGTTTTGTGGTTCAACAGTGTAGACAAAATGCATTGTAAGAGGAAGTCTTTGTTCAAGTTCTTTTAGTATTCTTAGAAATCTAGTGGGAGGGAGCAGTTTTGAGCATACTTTACCTAATTGAATGTGTTCTAAGGATTGTCGAAATTCTACAATTTTAAATTTTGATTCCACGGCTAAACGCTCCAGATCTCTGAACACAGAATTTAAAAAGACAACTTTATATAATCTGTGTAAGCTTAAATCTACTTCTGAGATAAAATTTAGCATGATAGCATAGTAACCCTGCAAAACTGACACAATTTCCTTAATCCTATTTGTATTTAAAATAACATGGGCATGTACATCTTTAATTATAGATAACTGATCATCTAAACTATGTTATAGGTCTTGAGAAACCCAACCCAACTTCTCTAATTTCCCGTTAATTAATTCCAAATCTTGATTATTCAAAGTACCAAATAATGTTTTCAAAAAAGTACCCCCTGAATTTATTAAACCCCTTGTTTTTCTGCTAACTTTAATGGGAATTAAAGAAATTACATTTTGAATCTCAGACAAATATGAATTTACTTCATCTTCTATGAAACTAAATTCTTCTTTAAACTTAAGTACCTATAACTGTTTTGTCATGTTCGATATTATCAGTATAATTTCCTAGATTATACTTCTGAGCATTCAAATTTTGTTGCAAGTCCTCACTTTCTTTCAGCAGGTCTGTAATATTGAAATCCATAACAATGGTCCATTGGGATCTGGTCAATAACACATAATGGAGCCGCTCAAACGCTATACCTTGGGTCAATGCTGTGACATGGAGGGATGTTGCCAGTATCAGTACTAACACTACTAGAACAAAACATTGTTATTAATAAAAATTCAAAATACAACATTCTTCTTTGTACGGTTTACCCAAATCTATTTTTTCCCTGATTGCAAAATAAACATAATTTTCTTATGTACCGCTACACATTGTGTTTCTATTTGATCTCAAAACAATAACAACAACAATAACTAACTACACTTGATATCTTCATTCTATAACGATTTAGCAGCAATAACAATCCAAAATACAGTCATCAATAATAAACAATCATTTAACATAAACATAGCCATTCATAATAGTAAACATAATGTCCAAAATAACATAATTTACCTTGCTAGTCAAATTATAGCTAGATTTATTTATTCGCAGATGGACGAGAATCAGTAGTAGGCTTGCTTATCATTAAGGATTTCTTAATGTTAACATTCTTGAATGTGGCCCATGTTACTGCTGACTGCTAGTTTATTGCCATTGTGCATTGTAAGCCAACAGCTGAGGAGAGAAGTTTGCAGTAGGCCTATCATATGCGTCGTAAAATTAATTACATTTTGTATTAACAAGTTTGTTATTCATTTCAAATATTTAAACCTAAACAATTTCTTCTTAGTTAAATTTTCCTAGGGACAGTCTTCAGTAATTTTAAACTTAAGTAAATTCTTCATACTCATTCAATAAAAATAAATTGTAAATTAAAATAATTCGTAAAATAAATAAATATGTAAATTAAACAAATTTTTAAATTAAAATAGTTTGTAAATTAAATAAATGTTCAAATTAAAATAATTTTTCTTAAAATAAAATAATTCGTAAATTAAAATAATTTGTAATTAAATTATATTTGTAAATTCGTCCGTCAAGATCTAGAAGTATGAAATATAGCGATAGTAGGAGGGGTTGCAAGGTGCGAAACATATAAGAACTACTGGTCTTAGATGGCCCAATAGTTTAATCTTTCCCGACGAATTATAGTTCTGTTTGCTAATTTTATAATTTATGACACATCAAAATGCTAGTATTTGACTATCCCATAGTTAATTGTCTATGAAAAGTGTCAAATGAAGTGTAGCCACTTGTGTACCCGTCGTCCAACATCACGGCATGAGTTATGCCCAAGACTTACTCAGTTCGGCCAAGGGCCCCATGTCGCTAGTCAGACTATTGGCACATGGTGTCTAAAAATTTCCTTTAAGATTATTTTTACATATACGGGCAATTTTTTCCCCTTTATTATTATTACAATATTTGCATATGCAAAACGAAATTCAGCCTTCAGCAGTACATTTTGTCTCTATAATAACACAGATTTCCGTGACTATTCAAGAAAATTACCCTTGTTTATAACCGTCCCCTGTGAAGAATTCTATTTTTTCCATAATTTCGCTGAGGTCTAGTTACACGCACCAGTCTGTGTGAGCCTCTGGCGGAGTACCGGACATATGCGGGTAGCAGCGTGGATAATACACCTTCGGGCCATTCCTTAAATGACTACGTTTACAATTACTTGTATCTAGTTACATTTACAACAATGACATGAGTAAACAATTAATACTTAAATCACATATCATAAACAATCTTAAAAGCTATTCTAACAACTTTGACTTATTCTGGAGTCTTTATTAATATACCCAAGCTCATCTTCCTTTTAACATGTTATATGAACACTAACATAAACAATTCAACTTAACTTGGTCTGGCTACTATGTACGACTAAGCATCTTCATTCTGCAACTTACAGCATTTTACTCTTCTTACACATAAATTAAATGTCTATTGATTCTGACATAATGCTCATAGGCCTACATCTTTATAACGTTATTGATTTAATTGTACAAGCATGACTTTTTCCCTTTTACTCCGTTTTTTAGTTTAATTTTATTACCTTTCTTTAATTTTTTATATCAGTTTAAAATTACGTTCCTTATTTTTATTATCTTTCTTAAAAAAACCTTTATTTAGCTTTATTCTTTAAAATTTCTGTATGCCAACCTGTAGAGTCCTTGTAGATTTCAATTTCCTTCAAAACATTATTAATTTCAACAAAAAAACCTTCACTACTTCATTTACTGCAACAACGACTTATTTCATTTAAATTCTTAAACGACGACTTTAACTTAAACATTCGCAGACATAAGCTCAACTCTAATACTTCAACGACGACAACTTTATTTTCAAAATTCAATGTTCGCAGACATAACCTCTCCTATTTCTTCAAGGAGGACTTTTGCTTCTATTTAGTTTTTTTTTATTGATTTGACAAAGACTCATTTCATCAACTTTACTTGTTTAATTTTTTAAATCTATTTTACTTAAATGAAACGTTTTATTTTTCTATTTATTCCGACTTCAGTGAATATAAAATCATCTCTAGCCCTCTCAAAATTTTCTATTTTAAAACTTAAAACATTTTGAACCTAATTATAAAGCTTTGCTTCCAAATTAACCTTTATAAAATTTAAATTGTCTTATTTAAACTACTCCTTATTATTATAAAACACAACTTATTTATTTTCATACTTTCTATACCATGTAGATCCATGTCATAGTCGAAATTCTTCCTCTTGTGTGTGCACGTGGATTCAATCACCTTCTCTTTTTGCAAGAAAATCACTTCTGACACCAAATGTAAGAAGGCGGCGGTTTTGTTCCGTGGAATGAAACACAATTTTCCAATTACATATTTATTCCAAACAACAAGTAAAATTTAACTGTTCTCACACGTGTAACCAGTCCAACATTTCAACCCAAACTGCCTGTCTACCGTCTACCAAATGTGACTTGAGTTCACCGTCCTCACGTTAATTCAGCAATTCGGCACATTCCAATGAAGCCAATAAACTCTGAATTTCAACTAGAAGTTGATGTACTGTACGTAATCTTATTTATTACTTATAACTATAGACCTGCCACATCACACTTGTGCATCACTGAAGATGACGACTTTGTCGTTGAAACGCGTTTGAGTTAATAAACGTATTAGTTGTGAGATTTTGTATTCTAAGTTTATTCTATCAAGTATATCGTCTCACAAGTCAAGCTCAATATTTATTTATTGACAACAAGTGAGTTTACATCTAACAGGTTAGTTCTATAATATATTAATATGCTCACCTATCTATATACTTGGATCAATCCGTACACATGTGTTGATTCGTGTCAGTGGCGGATCTAGAGCATCATTTTGTAAAACTAACCGATTTGAGAGCCTTTTCAAGTTAAAATTTTCCTTCAGTATTTTATGTTTTTTACAAGATTTTTAAAATCTTACTATTCAGATTTTGAATAATAGTTGAATAGTAAATCTTTTAATTATTTGAACAGAACTAGAGATGTTTAAAGAGTAGACTACTAATAGAAACATTTTACAACTTTGACTTCAAAGAAACAAGCTTGATACCGGTACTAATAATATTATAAATGAACAGGTGACTTTTTATCTTAAAATAACATTTGAAGTACAATTTATATTGAGTGTACTTAGGCCTAACGCCATAGAGAAAGTCTTTGCTTTCCTCCTGATTTTTCGAATCCCTCAATCACGTGGTTGGGTTCAATAAGTTGGCTATATCGTGGTGTATATGTAAGAGAGCCAATCCAACCAACCTTTTCTAAACCATGGTATTTCTTGTCCACTTCTTCAAGGGCATTAAGGCCTAGTAGGCCAGTCGGTAGAGGTAAATTTATACCAAAAGTTCCAGTAATTTGCAATACGGCTGAATTTTTTTTTATAAGTACATTAAAGTATGTAGATTAACATAAAAAAAGTTTACCAGTCTATCGATTTCCCAAAGTCGAAAATAAAATCGATTATCATTTTTTTTTCGTTTATCCTTAATATTTCGAGCTGGAATGAAGATAAAGGAAAATAAAAAAATACCACCGTGTAGGGGAGGTATTTTTCAACAAAAAAGGACATATGTATTTATTTCGTCCGAGCAATGGTTTGTCTGGAAAAAATTCGATAATGCAGGTATGTATTTTGCAGCAGGGGAAATCACTAAAAGGGGACATCTTATTCATATATGAAGCGTTGGCTCATTTTAAATTGGCCGAATTTTAGTATATCGAATTGAAACTTCACATAGGAGTTAAAATATATATTTTAAACATTTATGCTGAGTCTCAGCTTGTTGGTAACGCTGCACACCAGGCGTTAAATTCCCAAATTATGCCGTTGAAAGCGGGTCGTAACGTATCGTCAACGCGGAACTCTGTCAACGAGGCGTCATTCACTTCCAAGATGGACACCATTCAGTTAGGCTGTCTAGGTGTATTAAAAAATAGTATAAACATTTGAAGAATTGTGTAGGAGAAAGGGTAGACGATGAGACATTGTCTCACCAACCTTGTTCCAGCAGTTAGCTTTCAATTATTTATTGTTATAATCCTTTGATTTAGCGTCATAAAGAAGTGGCTGCTGTTCGATAGCGTAAATAATTTTTTCAGTGACAAACATTTTGTCACTTTGAAGTACACAATTACCACTTTGAAATAAACAATAACAACTAGAACCAGGACAAAGTCGTTACTTCTGACTACTGTGGCCTCTCTGGTGTGCGCTGCGACTGCGAGTGCGCGTTGACAGCGCTCCGTATAACTTGGTTCGGCGTTGATAGCGCCCGGTTACCGCGGATTCGCCAGCGTTTATAGCGCTCGTATAACATGGACCACGGGAGTTCCATTTACTAAATAAACCGACATTAACGTGACGTTGAAAACGCGGCACTAACAGCGCTCATATAACACGGCCTAAGGAAGAAATGACATTTCCGCACTTGCACTGCTAACTGGCAAGGTACACAGAACTTGAATAAGCGTGTGGATGATGGAGAAAACATCTTTGTCACAAATATTTAATATTGCTTGGTAAAAAAAACATGAATTTCATGTAAGATAAAAGTTGCTTAGTCCTACATTGATTACTGTAGTTAATTTTGACATGGAATCCGTTTGATATTCTTACAAAGAGTTATACACTGTACAATACTTTATAATATACAGTACTTTGTCGGAAGCGCGAGTTAAAAACGAATATATCAAAGACCTGTATTAAAAAAGTGATTAAATTGTAATTCTCAAAGCAACACTGCATTATTGTATTGTAGCCTACTGTAATAAATTCTTTTTATCTGTACATCTTTGAAAATGTTTTTTAGATAACATAATTAATTATGCGTATATTCTCAATTTTATAAAGAATAATACAGATTATCAAATTCCAAACATTATGCCTACCACACGGATTGTTGATGCATAATTCCGAGAACCACAGTCTAAGGCTGGCCAGTAAACCCTTACTCGCACCGCGCCGTGCCGTCGTCTGGCCGTTTTACCGCAGCGCTTCAACATATATAATATTAGTACAAACTGATAAAACTTGAGTTCAAAATATCGGGTTGGTCGCAATTCAATATTTGTGACTTTTAGACGTAATGCGATTGTAATATGTGCCTAAGATATTTGCAATCAAAATGTATACCTGGCTTCCTATTTTCTTAATTTTTTTTAGGTTTGGGGGGAACGTTTCCCCTCCCCCGTGGATCCGCCACTGATTCGTGTTGTTTATTTTAATAATCTTGCTAGCTGTAACATATAGGCAAAACATCCTGTAGATAATAATTGTATAAAAAGTGCACCTATGCTTGGGTTTATAAAACACTAAATTTATTTGGTCCCATTATTAACAACTATCTGCAAAATTTATAACGGCCAATTCGAGAATTAAATGCTTAACATTTTCTGCTGCAGCACACCCACCAAGTTTAGCTACGAGTTGCCACTGCTCCGCGCGCGCGCGGTCTATTAAGCGCTAACTCCCACTTTGTGAGCAGTCAAGTCATAGTACAGAAATATTTAGTAATTTATCTATGGTACAGTTACTGTTGTTGTAACTCTGATTTGGAAGTTTATGGATTACTCCACACAGCTGTTTAAGGAACACCTACAATTTTATTTTTTATAAATAATTTTCTTTATATTTAAAGCTATAAAACAATTTGCATTGCATGATTTTGGTCCGAGTCACAGATAATTAATACTAATTATTTACCTTAGGTCCGTCTTGTGACTCCTTGTCGTTTAATTTAAGACGACATGTTTCGGAGCCGTAACTCCATCATCTGGTCATCCCTCTGGCGAGTTCGTCAAACATTAAAATTTTATATACACACACACAAGTCACAGTTCGTCACACAAATAAATACAAGAAATAAGCCGCATCTCACCGTCCGGTCAGTATAATGCAGTGCAGCCTACTGATCGTTATCTCTGTATGTTTTATACAAATGGTTGAACGTAAGTTTGTCGTTTAATACGTCATCTGGGTTTATTTTGAATGTTTTATGTATTTCAAACTCCTCTATAGCATTCATTACTCTTCCTTTTGTACATGTGTATAAGGCTTCTACTGTTTAATTGAAGTCTCCCGGCTTATGATCCGATTCAGTGAGGTGACGTGCATAATTAGACCTACTGATAACAGAGCTCTTGTTAGGGACATGTTCTTTATAACGTTCCTTAAACGTTCTCCCTGTTTGATCGATATAATGTTTGTCACAATCCAGGCAATTAATTCTTTATACTCCTTATATGCTTCGTTAAAACCAAAAATTATCACCCCAATAGAGGAAAGGTCAGGAGTCACATACTTTAATGAAATAATTGCGAACAGAATCATAAAAAATATTTTTGTCTGCATCCTTAAACCAGTTTTAGTGATTCAACAGTCTTACTTCCTATGACTAAATCAATATCTGTTTTTTGTTTCTCTTTTGAATGATATTCAACTTTAAATATTGATGAAGCTGACATAATGGCTGAAGGCTTAACAAATTTTGACAACAAGTTCTTAAATAAATCTCTTAAAATAGAATGGAGTAAATGGATTTGTGGTTCTCTAGACTGCAATATAGTATTTGGTGTTTCAAAGATTGGCAGAATGATTTAAATTAGATGAAATAAATATAAATATTCTCTCTTCTCTAGACAAATTTATACTAGGTCTGCTACTTGAGGAATCACTTTTTATTAGGCCTATTTGTTTCTTGTTTATTTTAACATTTTTTACTAAATTTACATCTTTTTCAGTAGCTTTGTTTTGAGAGTTCTGTAAATTTGGAATTTTATAATTGTCTAAATTGCATGATGGTTTTGGTTTATTAACCTCTTCTTTAAAAAAAACTGGTAAGAGGTGCCCATTGTTCCAGGATTCTACTTAAACATTTACCTAGTGATAACCACCGAGTCGAAACATGTTTAATAATTTTTTTTATATCTGTATCATGTAATTTTTGAAATCTAATTAAACTCTCCTTCCTTTTTTAGCTCTTTTGGAGATAATAATAAATGTTGATAATAAAATCTTCTGCATTTATTGTTAAAGCAACAGCTCCTTTTTCAGCTGCTAAATTTATCAAATGGCATGAACAACCCATTATAATTAAATTTTTTATATCATCTTGTAAAAATTTGGCTACACCACTTTTTTTTGCCTATCATCACTGGAGCATTATCTGCGCTAAACGCAAAGCAGTTGTTTAACGGTACATTTTCAACTTTTAATTTATCTAAAAGAAGTTCTGAAATTCTATATCCTGTAGCATCACCGGTTAGATTAGGCACAACCATATTTAATTTGAAACTCATCCTCTAATGAATCTAAATAAGTAACTACAATGGGGTAAAGTTTTGAATCGTTCTGGTTGCTACTGTCGGTAGAAATACAAAATGGCGATCTTTTGATTATATTTAAGATTGTATCAACATGTTTCGTTGATACTTCTCGAATTATGGCAGTTGTTTTTGTGTGAGCACAGGCATATTTTTTTAGCGATTTTACTATCGGGAAACATTTTGCGAAATAGGGCACCCGCATGATCGGAACTGCTTATAGAAATGTTATCTTCTAAAAGAAAACGCGTAAAATAGCATTCTGATTTTATAATATCGTTTTTTTTTCTTTTTTAGTACTGAAATCAAGTTTGGTATTCTTCTCAATGGAATTGGCACAAGTTTTGTGTTTTCGGTACTCATATGTTTCACGATGTCTCGTCCACCTCCATGTGCAACAGAAAAATCACACCGACAAACACTGCAAAAGGAGTAAATATTGCCTTTTCTCGATTGTAGAATTGACGGAAACTCTTCGGCAAAAGATTTTTTTAAAACACAATCGTATTTTCTTTTAAACATTATACACACAACAAAAATAAAACTTGTATTTAACAGTCAAATACTTTCACTTTGTTGTTGACACAATGAAACTATCGTTCTAAACTTCTAAATTATGTCGTATACTGTAAATGTTGAGTGTTGAATGAAGGACAAAGGATGTGAAGGAAGATGTACCGTTATATTTCAGTTGTAGGCCTATCTGTGACTAGTGAAAGTGACCTACAAATAACACACGCGTTTACTTTTACTTAACAAACGAAACAATTGCCTAAATATTTTACTGGGCAAATGTCTACATTACATGCATCAAACTAAAAATCTTTCACAATTTTTTCTACTGATATTTATTGTTAATGCCGGATTGGGTTAAAATACGGAGAAACTAATTGCAAATACGAAACACAAGAGATTTAATTCAAAGTACGGAGACTCCGTCCTAAATACAAAGAACTGGCAAGTCTGGCATAAAACCATCGTTTTCTTAATTCAATAGTTTTAATAAATAAGATACAATCCATTGCTCTGAAATGCATTAAAAATTCAAATGACCATTTCATAATGGCGACTGATAATACGCTTCAATAATGTTAAATATACATTTTTCTTCACATATTATCAAATTCAATTGGTATTAATTTGTAATACAATTGGTGGAGTTAAAATTAAAACATGTCACTTTTTAAATAATTGTGGTGGTGGGTATTACCATATCTAGTTTGATTATTGTATTGTTTTATTTCAGAACTATGAGCGAACGACCGATGGCATCCATTTGAACGCAGCCTGCCTTAGTTTACGAAGTGTGGGTATCATTGAAATACTTAATAAATCAAAATTTATATTCAATAACTTAGAAAGTACAAACCCCTGACATCCTACAACATTTTTGTTGATTGCAAAAGAATGACACTGCTCCAATCACTATCACCCATTGTTCTGCAGATTATTACTAAATTTTACTAAATATGTGTTGTGTATATAGCTTTACAGATTAGAAAGTATAGGTGTTATGCGTGTGTTATATCTCATGTTGTAATATAATTGCACCATTCCATTTGGTTAGCACGTTTAATAACTGCAATTATAACAATATTCATTGTTGATAGCCTTAGAACTACATATATTTTATATATATTATTTATTTTCTGTCAAATGTAGTCTGTATTTGTACTTTACCTTTTATGTGGCTACATGTTTCACTGCCACAGGCAGCATCATCAGGCCAGCTATCTATGTACACTCAAACACTTATAAACACACAACACTTACGGTAACACATATTTTCGTACATTTTTTGTACACGTCACATATATAAATAGGTTTGTTCAAATTTGCTACACTTGATAAAGGTGCAGCTCTATTAAAGAGCTGCACCTTTATCTTTCAAAATCAGTCTTGGAGGAAGTACACTAGAATGAGGTACCTCTCAAGTGTTAAAGTCTTGAAACT
>JAGFPH010019509.1:0-15174 GCA_018207615.1 Philaenus spumarius
TAAATGTAGGCCTACTCCGAACTTGCGAAATATTCGCACGGGTCAGCCGGTCAGCTAGTAAATATAATTTCTTACCTTCAATAACGTATCCTCATCCTCGTTAGAAAGTGTGACAGCAAACTCTGTACAACTAACGAGAAACACATATTAACTTTTATTTAAATTCACACGTGGCACGCATACTTCTACGTCCATTGGGACGTCGTCAAAATAAATTAAAAACATAAAACACACTTTGCAAAACTGAAAAAAGTTTAACATCGTTACACTTGTTGGTCAACACACACAAACATTCATTCTTGACCAATTAACATACTTTATTTAAAGAATATATAAAGTTGTTTCAACCCATATTTAAAGACTACATAAAGTTGCTTCAGCCCATATTTGAAGGCTAGATAAAGTTGCTTCAGCCCATATTTGAAGGCTAGATAAAGATGTTTCAGCTCATGCTTGAAGGCTAGATAAAGTTGCACATAAGTTGCAGCTATGGAAGCTTATACAAATCTTAGGAAAATAAATATGATCCTGGTTAAATGAAAAATAATTCGTACACACAAAAGTTTTATATCGTGTTTGCCGACGTCGAGCTGCACAAACCGCTTGCGTATAAAAGCTTTAGCTAGCATTCAAGTATTTAAGTTAAAATGTTTAAATGCTGAGAAACCGCTGTTTCGGTTAAGATCCCTTTTATGCACGCATTGTTTGCAGCTCGAGGCCCTTAAAAAACGCAGACGCGACGTCGGGCTGCACAAAATGCTTATATAAAAACGTAGGATAAAAAAAGACGTCACAAACACAATGGAAACCTTTTATGCACTACACCGCTCGACGCTCTTGAGTTCCCATAGTGTGTCTATTTGCGGTCGACATCGGGCTGCACACACACATCGCTGGCATACAAAAGCTTTTATCAATGCTAAAAAATATAAATGGTGATAATGCACTTCTGTTAAGATCCATTTTATGCTAAACAACAAATAATATACAACAACGAACAACAACGAAGCAATTTACACACTTTTATCGAGCCGTTCAAGCAATTTACACACTTCTAAACAAATAAACGTTCTGCAATTGTTAAATAGGAATTTGGTTTTTCGCTTGAGTTTTGGGGCTCAATAATACGTTTAAGATTTTTGGGAATATATTCTGACAGTCGGCAAAGGTTCGGGTTTGATTTGATTTTGCTGCCTTTATTTCGGGCCCTCAGATCCTCTCTTCCAATTACCATGTACACACCGATTTATACAATTACCTTAAGCCTAAAACAAAGCAAAAATTAATTAGACTATATAAAAAGAGAAAAAAGACAATGCAAACATAGTAAAGACAATGCAAAACTTACATACAATCACAAAAATTCAAAATACAGAAAAAATCAAAAACTAATACATTAGTTTGTCCTTACAAAATAATTATTTATAATTTAAATTAAATACAATTTTTGGATTAGGATTAGGAGGATTAGTAAGATTTCAAGTACACTCAGAGACAGTTGATGCCATTTAGAGGTTAACGTATGTACGACCTAAGTACATAAACTCCCAATTATTGATATTCTCCACAGCATTGCAACACCGTAATACAAATCCGATGGAAGTTTACTATTTAGGCTGCAATTCCTCAAACGACCAACCGATATAAAAGATGTCCCGCAATGGTTTAGGGCTTTTTGCGTGACCATTGTATATGTTGGCACCCCATGGTTTGTTGACATACTCGGCACCTCATCCTTGACTCTATTCTATAGCATAACCCTTCCCCGGCGCTCTTTGTCACCTACACAAAACTTGTGAAATGAATCGGAAATAAAATTCTATTGAGGGGGAGAAGCGAACTTCTTCGGCGAGACCACAATAGAGTTGTAGATGACCTCAAGTTGTAGATAACGAAGAAACTAAACTGTAAATAACCAAAGAGAGATGAGCCGAATATTTAGGCCTGCAGGATGTTTTAGGGTAAACGGTTTCAGGATATGGTAGATGACATTACAGAAAAACTTTTGTCTGAATGTTTTTCTTTTTTTTTAGAACACCAACCATTATTAGCTCAAATGGTGGAAATAAAAAATTAGGTTTTAAAGAGCAAACAACTTATAATTTCCTTATAGGCTAGAATACAATCCGTTCAAAGTTATTAAAAGGCGAGAATAACATCCGTTCAAAGTTATTAAAAACATTCCAAATAATTATTATCTAAAACTTTTCTACGTAAGAATTATTGTTACCTCCAACCTCCAAGCAAGAAGTGACGAAAATTAGGTCGCAGAAGATCAACAAATACATTACGCCCTTAGTAGACACAAAATCGAGACCGATCGAAATAGTTTGTAAATATTACCAACAATCTTTTCTGACACTTTTTAGAAACCAAGCTCTTAGCGCAAGAAGTATAAAAATAAACGTTGAAGGACAAAACAACTCTCACAGTAAAAAATCAATGAACAGTTAATGTAAAACTTTCTCTTGAAACAACTTTCGATGCGAATCCGTCTTCACAGCGTCAAGTATCCACAGCGCCGAGAGGGCACCTGTATAATTTGACAGTTTTGACAGCCGAATCGGAATTAACAAAAGCAACCAACCGTGGTAATAGCGTGAATAGTGGCGTGATACGCCTCGAATCCTAAAGTAACAATGAATTTATGTACTTTTTATGTAATTTTATCTCGTACTTCTGAGATGCTAGCAGTTAATCTTGAATGTCTATGTAGGCCACTTATATATTATTAGAATGGTTTGGTTGAACATTACAAATCAAATCAAGGAATGACGCGAATTTTGCATACGTCATTTCATTGCAGAAATTACCTAACCTAACAAAACCTAACCTAATCTAATACTCCTAGAATTTTAAAGTAACATTGTATTTTTAGTTTAATAAAAATACTAGGGGAGACCCCTGCGTGCACCGCACGCCAACCCCCCACTCCCCAACTCCCTGTTGGAACCCTAGCTAACCTGTGCGAAGTTTTTGCAATTAATGTAGGCCTAGTTGCTTGATTTAATAAGAGATGATTTATTAAATTTACTAAAAAGACAATTTCATCATTGATTGATTTATTAAATTGATTTATTAAATTTATTTAAATTTATTTATTAAATTTACTAAAAAGACAATTTCATCATCACTAATTATCCGTTCACCTCCATAACTATTGAACTATAAACAGAAAAACATAATTAAGCAACAGCAAAATTAAACATAACCTACTTCAATAAAGTAAATTACAACATAAACTAACCATGTCATGATAATAAAACATGTGCTGTTATAATCAGCTGATCTGTGCTATTATATATTTTTATGTCCAATAGAACTCCAGATGATAATAAAAAATGTGCTGTTATAATCAGTTGATCAGTAAATACAATGTTATTGAATAGAAAATATTTTAAATTACATTTTAAAAATATTAAATGATGGAATAGTAAAATTTTAAGTAAAATGGGCAAATATAGAGTTAATTACCTTTCATTTAACACAAACTGCATGTCAATCGGTCCAATAGAACTCGAGATGTCACTTGGAATAGGCCTAAAAATTTTCCCCATGTTAAATTGCCATAAGAGATTTTAATTTCCGTTTTTAGAAAATTTAGTGCTGTAATTACTAAAATCCAAGTAAAATGGGCACATATAGAGTTAATTACCTTTCATTTAACACAAACCGCATGTCAATCGGACCAATAGAACTCGAGATCTCACTTGGAATAGGCTTAAACAATTTTCCCATGTTAAATTGCCATAAGAGATTTTAATTTCCGTTTTTTGAAAATTGAGTGATGTAATTACTAAAATCCAAGTAAAATGGGCAAATATAGAGCTAATTACCTTTCATTTAACACAAATCGCATGTCAATCGGCCCAATAGAACTCGAGATCTCACTCGGATTACAAAAAACCTTTTCAAATTAATATTTAATAAAAATATGACAAATATTTACTCCTTCACCGATTAAAAAAACAAAGCCAGAAGGCCGCTTTTTATATTACTGGACTCATGTCTGCAATGAAAACCATTACGGATTCATTTTAAAAGAGAAGATATTAACCCTCGTCACTTCTGAGCAGACCGTTTGATAATTTATGGCCTCGGCGTTGTAGAGACTAATTTTACCCTCGGCGCTGTAGAGACTCGACGCTGTGGTGCCACCTTCGATGCTACCAACCTTGACTGCAAGTGGTTCAAAATGAGGTAGCAGAACCAAAAATGTATTAAGCTCTTGGTAGACACAAAATCGAGCCCGTTCAAAATTTTAGTACATTTTCTAAATATAACCAAAACCTGTTTTCAGAAACTTTGTTGTAACTGCAGCCTTTAGCGCAGGGGGTGGAAAACAGGCGGTGAAGGACAAAAAACTCCCTCAGTAGGCACAGTAGGCTATAAAATCAATTAACAGTTAATGAAACAATTTTGTATACTATCAATATTAGCTGCAAATGATCCAAAATAAGGCCACGGGACAAAGACATCATTACTCGCTTATTGCTTGGAATCACATGGCTCATGGAAATATCTCCGTGCTATAAAATAATTCTATCTCGTAGCTGAACCGCTGACGTGAGTTGATCGAATTTCCAAAATAAAGTTTATATGTTTTAGGGTTTCAACCAACTGTTTGGGAAATTGGTCTTCTCACGAGGACCCTTAATAGCTGCCTGCGTGTACGAAATATGTGTGTACCTCAGCCTCCAACCCCGACTCGTGCGCTGATCCCGCTTGCAGCGGAAAACTCACTTTGGTATATTCTAATTTGTTTGTCTGAAACTCTTTTACTGTCCATTTTTGTTTCAGGCCTATTTCACAGTTACAGCATCTCCACATAATTTCTGTAACACTACTTGTCCTTTACCAAGCGCATGTAGAATGTAATGAAAGCATCATCTAACAATCAATTTTCAATGTTTTTATCCCAACAAAGTTGTTTTGCGGATTCTGGTCCAGAAAATGTGTTTAAAGGACTGCTTTGGGTTTTGGGTTCGTCCATGCATTTCAAGTCTGCGTGGATCAGGAGATTTTGTGACGAGTGAGTCGGATTTTGTAAATATGTTATAAGTGGTGTTAATTAATAATCTAAACCTTCATAATCTATGTCGGCAACCCTAGCGTGCAACCCTAGTATATCGCTTTAGGCCTAACATTTCTAAAACAAAAATCCTTTCTATAGGTCCTTTTAATAGCGGTTGTCCTTATGAATGTATTAAATTGCATTCATGTGAAAATTACTTAAGTCTAAGCTCTGTGCCAGTAGTAATATCGATGGAGTTTTTATCTTACAAAAGGCTGTTTAGGTGTGTTGTTTCATAAACACTTAAATTGGTCGGCACATGTTGACTATTAGGCCAGTCGGTAGAGGTAAATTTAGACCAAAAGTTCCAGTAATTTACAATTTTTGTTTTATAAGTACCTTAAAGTATATAGATTAACATAAAAAAAAGTTTACCAGTCTATCGATTTCCCAAAGTCGGAAAAAAATCAATTATCTTTTTTTTCCGATTATCCTTAATATTTCGAGCTGGGATAAAGATAGAGAAAAATAAAAAATACCACCGTGTAGGGGAGGTATTTTTCAACAAAAAAGGTCATATGTATTTATTTCGTCCGAGCAATGGTTTGTCTGGAAAAAATTCGATAATGCAGGTATGTATTTTGCAGCAGGGGAAATCACTAAAAGGGGACATCTTATTCATATATGAAGCGTTGGTTCATTCTAAATTGGCCGAATTTTAATATATCGAATTGAAACTTGACATAGGAGTTAAAATATATATTTTAAACATTTATGCTGAGTCTCAGCTTGTTATCTCGAAAATTACCCGATATAGCAGTCGATTTCGATTATCGATTTTAGGAGTACCGGATCCACGAACTAACTTCAATCTATTCCAGTTTGTCAATTTTTGGAATATCAACATCAAATTTGTTTTACAAGTTGAGTACACCAGTATAAATATTTTTAGTAAGTATGAACGATTTTTTTCATGTTATTATTAGAAACGAGGCGCTTGAAAATAGTCTTCTGTTTTACCTATCTCGTTTTAACTATAACATCTTTGGATTCAACGACTCCATTTTCGACATTTTTTAACATATTGATTTAAAAATTGGTACAGAAGTTAAAAACACAATTATTTTTGGCTATAATCGTTTTGAAACTATATTTAAAAAATTGACTAGTCTGCAGCCGATTAACTCAAGCGTTTTGGTGAAAAATCTAAAAAGGTCTAAAATTATACTTTTTTAAGTTACTTGTGCTTTGAAAAGTAAATAATAAAAAAGGTTTACGCTCCTTGATCTTGTTTGAATCTATATATTTAACTTGTAAAAAAAACTTTCAGGTTGATATTTTGAAAATTTTCTAAACTGAGCTGTTTAAAATGAATTGGTGGGTCCGGTACTCCTAAAATCGAGAAACCCATTGATAAGTCAAGTGGCTCTAGATAGGGTAATTTTCAAGATAACAAGCTGAGACTCAGCATAAATGTTTAAAATATATATTTTAACTCCTATGTCAAGTTTCCGTTCGATATATTAAAATTCGGCCAATTTAGAATGAACCAACGCTTCATATATGAATAAGATGTCCCCTTTTAGTGATTTCCCCTGCTGCAAAATACATACCTGCATTATCGAATTTTTTAGAGATAAACCATTGCTCGGACGAAATAAATACATATATGACCTTTTTTGTTGAAAAATACCTCCCCTACACGGTGATATTTTTATTTTTCTCTATCTTTATCCCAGCTCAAAATATTAAGGATAATCGAAAAAAAATGATAATCGATTTTTGTTTTCGACTTTGGGAAATCGATAGACTGGTAAACTTTTTTTATGTTAATCTACATACTTTAAGGTACTTATAAAAAAAAATCAGCCGTATTGCAAATTACTGGTAGTTGTAACCTAAACCGACTGAGCTATATTTGAGTCGAAGAATTAGACAATTAATCTATGCTTTTAGAAATTTAAATGAATTATTATATATTGTTTTTAATAAGACAGTAAGTGGTGCTTTGCATACTGCCAGTCTTTGCTTTTAGGGGGTAATAGTTTGGGGATACGCCTGCAAATCCATTCTTGGCTCCCTACTGCTTAAAAAAAAATATGCATGATCATTTTTAACTCTGGCATGGATGCATGGCTCTGGTGAGCAGTATGGCTATTTTAATGTACCAGTATTTAATATCAGCCAACTTTTTTATAAAAACTCTTTAAACTTCTTTACATAAAAACTCCAATTCCATATTTTGAATTTCGAATCAATCGCATTTTACACGACGATGTTCTCCCTCAGATAGGCTTCATATTTCTGTAACCAATACGAATTCAGGGACGTTTTTAGAAGAGGACCGCCATGAATATTGAATGCAGGTAAAGATACTGTGACTAAATACTATAAGTTAGAACTTCATGCTATTTTTTTTTAACGAAGTTCCTTAACGCGGGTTGCGGTAGGAGGAGGTAACAAATATAAAATATAATGCGTAACGAAAAAAGTGTTATTAATTAGTTGCTATGGCAATGACAAATATAAAATACGAGTAACGAAAAAACGTAATTTATAATCAAATTGGTTGCTATGGCAATGAATGTAAATACATTCAAGAAACATATGTTTTGGTTCATCAATTTAAATTAACAGACGATCGGTTCCGTCCGGCGGAGTTCAGATATTATCATCAAGCACTGAAATACATTCAATTAACATAAAATGTTCGTTCATCAGTATAGGCCTAACCTAAAATTATTGTATGTATATTTAATTTATTTAAACTGCTTTAACGGCAACGTACATACAATAATTTTAGGTTAGGCCTAGACTGATGAATGAACATTTTATGTTTATTGAATGTATTTACAACGAGTGGACATTTAACTGTGTTTGCCATCTTAGCTTTCACGTTATAATTAATTCTACACCTTTATTATAACAACAGTACCAGGAGACCGAGCTAAAGCTCGATTATAAGCAGGGCTATGATTTAAATAATAAATATTGGATTATTGAGTTTTGAGGTTAGGCCTATAACATTACATAACTAAATAAACGGTATATTCAACATTAGGCTTACCTGTAATAAAAATACAATTTAAAGGATTAACCATAATCTCAACGCTATGCCTCAGAAATAAGTCAGGCCTAAATTAAAGTTTAATATTTCAATATCGATTTAGGCCTAGGGCCTAGTTCGCTCACGTCAATAACTATTATTGCAAATTTCCGTGAACATCGTTTAGGTTAGGCCTATAACATTAAACAACTAAATAAAAGGTATGTTTATTTAGCAGAAGTATTCGTTGCCATGGTAAATATAAATAGATACAACATTAGGCTTAAAATATACAGTTTAAAAGAAAGCAGATGATTATTGTAATGGCATTGAAAACATTTGCATCAGCTGTGCTTTGTATTGTTTAAAATGGACAAATTTCACTTTTTAATTTAATAAAAAGACGTAGAAAACGAATTTTCCCAGACTGGTGACCATTTCCAATCGATTTCTCGTTGCCAAAAGCCCTATTTAAAATCAAAAAATGAAAAATCCTTAGACGGAGATTCCAGATCCATTTAGCAGACAAACAATTATCTCTCGCTTTAGAAGATAAGATTAAACGTATGGAAACAGTAAATATTTGTATGAAATACAAACAAATGACAAACGGCAATTGAAAGATTAAAATTATGTGTGTACGTTGCCGTTAAGGCTGGTAAAAGAATTGGAGATAAGTAGTGATGAACTTCGTTCCTGACGGGGGTCCCACGATCGCACACACTTGCTTTTTTTTAATGCTTGCATTTCTGTTTTATAAAATAACTTAATTGATGTTACTAACTTATATATGTTTACAAAAGTACAATTAAGAAATATGTGTTATTTTACTTCACTATTAATACATCAATTTTACTGGTTAACAGTTTCGTTAGTTTTTTGTTACCCTGACTCTATATACATTTTTTAAATAGTGGTGGTCCTCTCCAAATTCCCATTTCCTTTTATACAGATCCTTTTCCGTAATATTGTAAGGAACTTGCGATTATGTCAAAATTATGTCAAAAAGCAAGTTTCTATACGGTTTGGGGAGGTAGGGAGGGATAATTAATTGCGAGTCCGTCATTTTGTCGGAGTTGTTGGATAGTTGCGTTTATGTGTTTTTCGCGCTCTACTTATGAATTTTCTAAAGTTATTTTTGTGTAGCCATTGCAGTGACGTTGTTCTAGTGCTGATCTTATTTATATTTTTTCTATACATTTTTTAAATTATGCTTTTCTATTTCCTTTTTTTAAATAGTTATTAAGTTGAGTTGTGCTCGAGTAGTGTCTTCGCACTATGTGGACACTAATAATCCATAGATTAATATTTGTTTTGTTTAAAACTTGTGTAAGATTTTTATATAAAAGTTGTATGGAATCTATATAATAAAAATGAATTGCTGTTTCTTTGAAATCGCATCAATTGAGAACTGCTGGACCAATTTGGCAATTTTTTGTTTTAAAATGTTCGTAATAGTCCGAACTAGGTTTTTATATAAAGAAAAACTTGAAAAGTTTCACGAAAAAGTTTCAAATTTGGAAAAAACTAAACAGCCTCTTTTGTATGGACTCAAGACCATAGCGCTCAAAACAGCTGTTCGTATAAAATGCTTAGTAACACATGTTTGTTTACATTCATTACCATAGCAACTTTAGCAAATTTATAATCAGTTTATTATTCTTCAAAACCAATAGCTTTTTAGATTAGATTGACAAATTAAAAGCAAACACAAACAAAAATCAATAAAACATGCTTAGGCCTACTATATTATAATTCAATTTAAACATCGGTTGTTACATATTATTATAAATAAAACAACTGTTATATGGATCAAAAACTGAACATAATTTTAGGTTAGGCCTACAATGAACCAAAACACTTTTATTTGCAACCAATTTCTCTAATTTATAATCGGGTTATTATTCTTCAAAAACCAAAACTGCTTTTTTAGGTTAGATTGACAAACAACACAAACAAAAATCAACGAAAAATGCTTACTGTATTATAATTCAATTCAAACATCGGTTGTTACATATCTATTTACTTACATATAGGCTGTTTAAAATATTGTTTATATAAATTGTTGACATAAACACCATTTGCAATTCAATAACTTAAGTCAAAAGAATGAAATTTGATAACTACCCTTAAAATTAAATAAAGCAATAGCGAAGCATTGCCGGGTCCACTAGTACATAATATATTTTAATATGACTGTCATATTTTTAACAACTTTTTCTCATGTTAAGTGATCATCCGCGACACATGCCATGAACATTGAAACTGTCCTCGGAATTCAGTACATAAAACATCCGTTGATTGTGGATAGAGAAGAGCGGAATATATGAAGGGCGTAGTGTCAGGACAGGGGAGGGGGTAACACTACATTGTTATTTCAATAAACAGACTGGGTACTTGACTGACGAAAAGAGGGATGCTTGCTTAATCCTTGTATTACAACAGTTTGCGCGATTTAACGTGATGCGAGGGGGATGAAACCCAACACCACGGACCTGGGCAGGGTGTGACAACCCCCTAAACTACCTGCACCCTCACACCTCGCCTCTCTTCAGCTGCTCAACTATTATTGTCACCGCTTTAATCATCTTCAATAGTAGAATAGGATGGAGTGTTATCTCTTGAAATAGTTCAGCCTATTACAAATCAAAAGAAATAGTTTATAATCCGTGTTTCGATCGTAATCATGGATTTGGTTGGAAGTTATGATATCAAACATGCCCACTCGACAATATGCGTTACTATGTAGCAAAAACCAGAGGCTTCGCTCGCAAATATTAATATAAAAAGAATATCGGTACCAAAAATGTACCAAATATTTCACGTTCCTTGATGGTATTAAATTAATATTTATAGATATAGGGCTTGTTCCTAAATTTCACCCCTTAGCAGAATGTGATAAAACATAAAACTGGTCTATTTTTTTATATGTACCTTGTAAGAAATAAATGTACAAAACTTGAGCTTTCTAGCTTAAAGCATGTAAAGTATAGCAAACAATGTTTATTGTTTTAAGGGTTGTTTTTAGGTAGTTTTTTTTTTAGATATATAACAAACAATATTTATTGGGATAGGGGTTGTTTCAACCCTTACGGGCCAAATATTTTAAAATACTTTCTTAGTGCGCCTCTAGTGCCTATGAGCAATATATATATGTGTACCAAATTTCAAGTTCCTAGGTGGTATGGTTTTTGAGATACAGTACTGTGATCAGTGAGTGAGTGAGTGGGTTTTCGATACTATACAAATATAACAAAAAACAAGGAACTTTTTCTAACTAATGAATATAAAACTTTATTATTCATACCAATATTATAATAAGAGGGTCAATTTTGTCATGTTTGTGATAATCTCATAAATTTTACTAAATCTATTCAGAAAATCTTTCAACCGTGGAAAATAACATAGGCCTATGGACTTTCCTCAGTAATATAAGTGACGCTTATTTTTTTAGAAAATTAAAATTAAATATTTAAAATATAAAAATAAACATTATACGGGAGTTTATTTGTACATTAACAGCTATGGCAAAGAATAAATATTTATTAACATACTATACACAGTTGACTGAGTCCATTTGTTTAAAATAATCAAAATAGTCGGACTTATTTAATTTGTCTACTAATCGTTGACAATCATAACACAATCGAATAATGAAATCGAAATTTTATTTTCGAATCTTGACTAGATTTTTAAAAAATGGATTATTTTAGTTTAAAACTATTTATCAAACAGTTTTGTTGGTTCAGTAACCTAATCAGTTAACATAGTTTCATCAAATTCTTTAATATCACAATTAGCCGTTTGAATTTTAATACACACTTTCATTAGGTAATTGTTGTATGCCTCTCAGACGGTGCCGTTCATAAGTGTTTCAACTTTTTTTCGGAAAGAAATATTTGTTAAAAGCCTCTAAACAATTACTATATACTTTAACAGTTTCTTTTTTTTGAGATTCTGGAAGTGTTAGCAGTTAGATACAATTCAAAAGATCGAATCCACTTTTCCCATTTTTGACGTACAGTTGATTCTAGGCCAGTTGGGTCAAATGATTTGCATTGAATATCAGTCATTTTAAATCGCGCTTTTACTTTCTTTTAATCAAAATAATATATTTTAAAGAAAACGTATAATATTTTAATCCTTTTTGCCAGTAATTGAACATTACCAAACGAAAGTAAGCAAATAAACCATTAAAGTATCTCTAGTCTGTAAAAATCTCACAATCCTTGTCATTTTTGGTTTCCCAGGTGTAAATGCATGGTTACCAACTCTACAATACCGATACACATGTGCTTTAGGTGGCCGTGACATGGCGGGAAATTAATTCGAGAAACAAACTTAACCTATTTATTAGTAGGCTATAAACATATATTGATTGGATTTTTGTATTCAAAACTTTGAATTTATACATTACACAACTTCGATTAATGGTGAAAACGTACAGTATTATTACTTGCTTTAATCAAAATCTAGTAACAAGTAGTACAATTTCGAACTTAAAGTTTAAGAACTATTACCTGGATTATAGACTTCATTAACAAAACTTAAATATAATTAGAAACAATGTCACACTTTCTGGCCAAGTAAGTATTTAAATTTAGAAAGAATTTAGGTCTTTTTTATTTACGTAATACCGGTATGTGTTTTACACCAGAGTGACTACCTTTATACAACACAAAACCTAACCTAAAAATCCTTTTTTAATCGAGAAATAGAAATAGGCTAACTACTACTATAATTAATAATTATAATGGTTGTAAATTATTTAACTGAATACATTATAAAATACCCTTATTTAAAGTTTAAATTTTTTGAGGTTTATAGAAAATATAGTCTAATTTGAAATAGATGATGTAAAATTAAGTGAGGCTATATTAAGTGGTCTTGTAGTACGAACATAAAAACTGGTGTTTTCAGAATGTTTTTTTTTTTTTTATTGACATATTATATAGGTAAGATGACTAGATTTCTGGAGGCGGAAAACGGGACACTATTGGGGGGAGTGGGAACGGTGGGGGGTGTATATGACATACTTGGAACATAATTATTAACAACATATCACTATATCGTCTATATCACACTACTCTTTATGTAATTCTTTTTTATTTTACAAAAATAAGAACAATGAACTTTTATTTTAAACTAAAAATAAAATGCATTTAATCAAAATGTAAAAGTCAAACCACTTATTCACAAAATAAAAAAAAATTATTGCATAAATCACTAACAAAGAACAAAACATATTAGATCTTAAACGTTAGTAAAAAGACGTTTAACTTACTTAAGTTAAGTAACAAGACTAGTCTACTTTTCGAATTTTTCAGATGAATGAATTGTTTTAAAAATGACAGGTTTTTGTTTGACTTCATGAAACTGATCACATGAAAGACCAATATTACAAAAGCATGGCTTTTAAAGTCGTCGTATTTAACTGTGATTTATTTTCAGTCCAGATATTGTTTAGGCCTATTAGGATAAACACTCTTTCAACAGCAGCATTTGTTCCGGGTAAAGGTAGACCAAATTCAACAAGGAGTTTAATATTCTTATGGGCACATTTTGATTTGAAAAGTGAGACAAAATGTCTACCCATTTGAGATCAAGTTCGCCTTTCCTTCACTCTATAAGCGTACCAGAGGGGGAGGTTTTGTGCGTTATAACCCCCTCCCCCCCATTGTAAAAAATATTTCGCACTATGTTATATAAAAATACGCTCTTAAGAGTAAATTATTTTCAACACCTATGCAAATGTCAAGCTACAATAAATTATCATTATATTGCTGACATTATCTTTGGTCGAATTGGGCACTGGCACTTCATTTGATATACGATGCAGTATAGTGTACGGTCTGGAACACAAGGATAGTTAGTATTAGAGCATACACATTGGTTTATTTACCGCTGACGGTAGCTGTGCAGCCACTCGCTGCCACAATAGATGGATTTTCCACCGTCTCCTCCGAAACAGTGGCGAACGTGAACAAATGCACGCCAAATATCCTTATTTTAGTATTTTTTGTAGAATACTATCCTTCAGCCGAATGTGTAGTTCGTCAAATGACGAAACCGACATTCTGTAATAGTTGAAAAATGTTTTTTCTAGTTCCTCAAATCAGGAAACAAAGTGTAGAATGCTCCAGAATCTGCTCTTCTTTTATTTATTGATTGGATGACCCCAATTAAGTATATATTTTGGCTTTCTTTTCAATTGGGGACGGAATAATAATATAGCGAGAATTGCTCTCTGTTCATATCAATAAAACATTAAAAGAAATAATATATTACATAACACACTTCGTGATTGATGAACTAGACACATCAGTTTAATTAATCGCAATGAGGCTTTTAGACGGCGCGGCGTCGGAAATTTTAGCGCCCTGTGTGCACACTTTCAATTTTATGAGCGTCGACGGTAACTAATCCTCAACTGACAAAAACAAAACGCCGTGTGTGTTCCAAGGCTATGAGGTTAGAGGCAGCGCACGGAAAGATTTAGCGGGGATGAGTCATGGTTGCTATTCTAAATTATTGCAAAATAGGCCTGAATCACAATTAGAAGTGGAAAATTATACATACCTATATCATTTTAAAGTACTTTTGGGAATAATAAAACGTGTTATTTTGCATCTTAATTTTTCCATGTCCTCCCTCCCCTACGATCGTCCTGGTTACGCCATGCTTCACTCTATTCTTTCAGTTTTCTTGGGTCACTGGGACACATATTGTTTTAAACACGATACTTCATCAAATAGCTCATTATTATTAATGGTTAAATTATTGAATTTGGAAGAAATATACTCAACACTATCTCTATACTATACTAACGTTTTCCCAATTTGATCTTTCATTTAAAACAATCCATGTAGCATCAATGTATAAAGTATAAAGGGACGACGGAATGCTCACGATATTACTCGTGAAGTTCCGAAGTTAAAACATGCAAGATCGACACTAGTTTCATGTAATACAGAGCCGTCCTTTAGGGTGGAGCGATTGGAGCAGCCACTCCAGGCCCCGCGCTTACCTCGGTGCCTTACTCGCGTTGTAATATTTTTAGGTTGAGATTTTGGACTAAAAGGTTTTTAGTTTTTAAAGTGCTTATTGTGACCAT
>JAGFPH010019510.1:0-15174 GCA_018207615.1 Philaenus spumarius
TCGTCTTCCGAGAAAGTCAACTAGCTTTGTTTCCCCCACAAACTTCTCAAAGGACCGTTCCGACCACTGCAGCTGTCTGGGAAGCGAACACGCTCTCCCGCCAAGGACACTGCGAACGGCTTCTTTACTTCTACCAATACAGCAGACACAAGAAGACCCGTTCGCGGAAAAGAGGCTAGTCCGGCTAGAACCTCCGCCGTAGCTCCGGCTACGTGTCACCCGACAAATTTACGCTCTTCAAGCATACACGGTCCTTCTCAGGGCCGACTTCGTCCAGTAGCCACTCGATCCAAGACATTGCAGTCGTCTTGGTGACCGGGTAGTGCGCACCCTACTTAGGGCTACTGTGCTTCACAAGGATTCAACGCAACGCAACGAAACGACGCAGCGCTTCGAATACCTAGCAGGCTTCACCTGAAAAACTCCGCCCTTCTGGCCAAACTTTCAATCGTTCAGCGGCCCTTATCAGGGCCTAAGAGTAAATAATAATTCATACGAACGTTGGCCTATCTGGCACTAAATGGTCCTTTTCAGGTCCAAGTTTCAACAGTAAAGTAAAACGCCCTTCAGGCACATTCTGTCCTACATACGGTCCTTATCGGGGCCGAGACAGTAACCAAACTTTTATTTTATTTTTGTAATACTTGTTGTCACCGAATAAATTCTAGCCGCGGTACAAATTAACTTCATTCAATCCCCGGAGCGACAACAACGTTTGCCGAACAAAAACTAAATATATCATCGCACAAACGGCCGAAACAACGACTTCAAACTTTCTCGGCGTTCATCGCACTGCGTCCGAGAAAGTTACCATCTCCCGCGTAGCTTCTGTCGAAAATATTCTAAGTCCCCACGCGAACTTAAGAACTTGCAACCGCAAACTTAAGAACTCGCCAAGACTTCCAAACTCTACACTGGTTCGGAACTCAGCAACTTTGCCGTTCTGTAATTCGTCGACTACGTTTCCCCTAAGTGTTACATTTCGCACTTAGATGTTACTTTTCGCTGGAGAACAATATATATACGGCCCGATTCGAGTTCAACATTACCTTCGATCTCACCGGGACCAAGGAACCAACACCTTCAATCGAATCTTCGAACACCACCAGGCCAACAACAAGTTCTTCGTCTCCAGGACAAGACCACCACCTACCTTCGATCTCACCGGGACCAAG
Source organism: Philaenus spumarius (assembly GCA_018207615.1). Classification (NCBI taxonomy): domain Eukaryota; kingdom Metazoa; phylum Arthropoda; class Insecta; order Hemiptera; family Aphrophoridae; genus Philaenus; species Philaenus spumarius. The sequence continues at coordinate 1,176 of JAGFPH010019510.1, forward strand.
GAAACAGCCAACTTCACTTCAAGCATCAATCGAACACCAGCCAAGCCAGCTTCAGCCTTCCAAGCAACAAGCGAACTACCATTGAGCCAGCCTAGACTGCCAGTGAGAAAAGAAGCCGGGAAGTCTCCCGCACCGAGTGCCAAGTCCTCAGCCGAGGCATATAGAGAGAGTTACGCCAAAGTTTTCAAGCGAATTGAGGAGGAAGTACTGCCGACTTGCTACAGGGCCAATAACAGATTCAATAAACGGTTATGTTCTAATTCAATTACTGGTTCTTTAATTCATACCATCGCTACAACATCAGCGCAACCGGACAGCAGACACTAAGAAGACCCGTTCGCGGAAAAGAGGCTAGTCCGGCTAGAACCTCCGCCGTAGCTCCGGCTACGTGACACCCGATACAACTCTACGCTCTTCAAGCTTTACACTGTCCTTCTCAGGGCCGCTTCGAACAAGGTAGTCTCACCGATCCAAGACATTGCAGTCGTCTTGGTGAACGGGTAGTGCTTGCGAGCACTATTCAGGGCTACTGCGTTCTTAACTTCACAACGCTACGAACAACGCAACGAAACGACGCAGCGCTTCGAATACCTAGCAGGCTTCACCTGAAAAACTCCGCCCTTCTGGCCAAACTTTCAATCGCTCAGCGGCCCTTATCAGGGCCTAAGAGTAAATAATATTTCATACGAACGTTGGCCTATCTGGCACTAAATGGTCCTTTTCAGGTCCAAGTTTCAACAGTAAAGTAAAACGCCCTTCAGGCACATTCTGTCCCACATACGGTCCTTATCAGGGCCGAGACAGAAACCAAACTTTTATTTTATTTTTTAATACTTGTTGTCACCGAATAAATTCTAGCCGCGGCATAATTAACTTCATCAATCCCCGGAGCGACAACAAGTTCAGTGATTTACAAGGTGAGAGTAAAACCTATTTGGAGGAATTCGAACGTATTAAAAAAGAATTACCTGAATCCCTAGAATATCATGAAAAATGTGTGAAAGATCTAGAAATAAGAAATAAGTTGAAAAAAAAATGTTGAAGAAGAAATGCAGAGTAATGACGATAGTCAAAAATGTTCAGACAATATTCCTGAGGGATGTATACCCGAAGATGTAACAGATGCAATGAAAGATTTTGTTGATTTTGGACAAAATGTTAATAAGGATAAAAATAATTTATCACAGAATATACAACGCTTAAACATTGACCAATCTAGGATATTTGAAACAGTCAAAAATTCCTTAGACAATTAATTACGATAATGGTAAATTTATCAGAATGTTTATTAGTGGCCCTGGTGGAACTGGAAAAAGTTTACTTATTAATACTATTGTACAATATAATAAACAAATTCGTGGTAAAGATACAGTTGTTAGTGCACCAACAGGAATAGCCGCGTTTAATGTCAATGGCCTAACAATTCACAAATTGCTTCAGTTACCAATAGAACAGGATGGTACAGCTGAATATCATAAATTAAGTGATAAAGCTTTGAAAAATCTTCGGCAACTATTTAAAAATGTAGATTTATTGATTTTAGACGAAGTATCTATGGTTTCAAATGTTACTTTGGCATATATTCATTGTAGGTTAGGTGAAATATTTAATAGTTCGGATCATGGCTATTTCGGTAAAATTAATATTCTTCTTTTTGGAGATCTTCTACAACTGCCACCCGTTAATGAAAAGTTTCCTTTCATGAAGCTGACAGATGAACAAGTAACTAAATATTTTAAATGTCTCAATATGCCAAATCTATGGGATGAATTCGATTATGATGAATTAACCATAAATATGAGACAAAAGAGTGATAAAGTTTATGGTGAAATGTTGCAGAGATTTCGTCTAGGTATACCACGAAGACATAAAAATTTTATGTGATAAGTGTTTTGAATTCCAAAGTTCAAATTGCAAAGATAGAGTTGATGAACTTTGTAACTTTCTAAATACTTTACCATCAAATACTGTTTGCTTATTACCTACTAATCAAATGTGCGACACCTTAAATGATGCTATGTTAAAAAAAATGTATGCCGAGGAAATTGAGCTTGTTGCAGAAGATACAATTCGAGGTGCGAAGAATATGCACAAAAAAAAAGTCTTTAATGAATGATGAAGCGGGTAGTTCACGAACTGCAGGATTAGCTAGAGTAATTAAAATAAAAGTTGGATCAAAAATTATGATAAGACGAAATATTGATGTTTCTATCGGCTTGGCTAATGGTACAATAGTGACTATTATTTCTATAACAAGAGATAATAATAATGTTGTCGACACTATTAAAATTGAACTTACCGATAAAAGACAATATTCTATAGAACGAATAGAATCTAAATTTCAGTTAATGAGGAATGCTTTTATAATAAGAAAACAATTTCCAATTTGCAATAGTTATGGAATAACTATTCATAAATGTCAAGGTCTAAGCTTAGAAAATGCAGTAGTTGAAGCTGGAAATTGTATATTCAGTACAGGACAAACATATGTAGCTTTATCTAGAGTTACTAAACTTGATGGACTTTATCTCATAAATTTTAATCCTTCATCTATAAAAGCAGATTTATTGGCCATAGATGAATATAATAAACTAAGAAATAAGTATCGAAAAGATCTTCCTTTATTACGAAAATCTAATACGTGTAATATGAAATTACCTGGCACAATTTGGGCTTTTCCACATTTATTAGAGAATGTGCAAAAAGAAAATATTAATAATGTGCATATTGAGAAACGCGGGTTACCAAATGACGGAAGTTATTGCTATTCAAACGCTATAATTCAATCTCTTTTTAATAGTCCAAGTATTATCAAGGCACTGAAAGGATCGAAAGAAAAAAATATGATTAATTTAATATTAATTTGATAGTTATGTTTCCAACACAATGTGCGATATGCATTCACTTAGAATAATGGTAGGTGATATTTTTAAAGAAAATCAACAACAAGATCCTTCGGAATTTTTAACACATTTATGCACTACATTTAGTAATATCAACGATTTATTTACTCATCAACTTACTGAGCGAAAAAGGTGCAGTAATCTTGAGTGTGATTACCATTTTCCTAATAAAATTGAACCGGGCGTCATTGTATCTCTTGCATTACCAGAAAATTACAAAGTTGTAAAAAATTTGATATTACAGACCATTATTGATTACAATTTTGATAATTGGAAAGATTTTTCTGGTACATGTCCTGGTGAACTGCAACATGTAAACAAAAATGTAATAATAAACAATGTTGTCGTCCTACAGTTAAAACTATATCGACAAGAAAAGGGTAAGCTCATCAAAATTACTGATTGTAATATTAAAAGCGTTCCTCAAGAAAAAATAGTTATAAATAATAATACATTCAAAGTCAATAGTGTTATTTTTCATGAAGGAAATAATAACATTATGAAGGAATAATGGACATTATACAAATATGTTACGTATGGAAGATAATAAATGGAGTTTTGTAAGTGATTTAACAGTTCAACATCGACATTGGATAAGAAATTCTATAGGTGCATATATGTTTTTCCTGGAACGTACTCTTCAATAAGCTGTAATAGATTAGATTACTTCGTAACAAATAGAAATAGAATTATTTGATTTCAATAATCCGTATGAAAGTGTGTTCATTTATTACACAGATAAGGTTTCAGGGATTAGTGGATTGGTAAATATGCTTGCATTTGATTTATAATTAGTTTTAGATTTTGTTACTATTATAATTTTCTTTCTAAGTTTAGTATATTTGTTAAATTTTTGGTAAAAATTATTCATGTTTTTGCTATTGTTATTTTTTGATCTATTTTATTTCAAATAACTTTTTGTCATATATTATTTATAATTAAAAATAAATTTACAAAAAAAACCAATAAATATAAACTATTTATTTATATACAGTAGGTAATCTCGTGATCTCAAGTTTTAGTTTTCCATGTTACTTATAATAAAATTAGTATTTTTTTTATATTTCTATGAATATAAATACATTCTTATACCATACTCACTTAAAAAGTTTTATGACCTACAGTAATAAAGTATATATATTTATTTATAGTAAGAAATAAAATCTTTCTGGTGTTGAAAAAAGATTTGTTACAATTTTACTGACAAGCTCTAGTAACAAATTCGAGCAAAACACCAAATACAATATTTCATCAGATTAAAAAATATTTGAATGTAGTGACATATTGGATATATATAGAAAGACTAATATTTTTATGTTCACTAGACCTGTCTAGTGTCTAAAACACATTTGTTATAGTTTTAATAGCTCTAGTAACAAATCGGAGCGAAACACTTAATAGTAGTATTCATACCTACAAAGTAGTAGCGTGAGCGGAGATGACGCAAGTTTATCTTGACCATCCGCGAAATATATTTACCTATGTGAATTGCATTTTGCGAAATTAAGTAAAGTTTTATTTTACTTCTGCAAATATAAAACAAAAAGGTTCAGTTCCATTTATTATTTAAAATTCTTTTAATCTTAATTATTTTGCACAGTAGAAGTTATGGTTTGAAAAGAATTGAAATCTCAAAAACAAAAAAAACCTTCAAAAAGGTAAAAATTTCGTAAGTATGGCCTTGCGTATATCCCCTTAAATGTAATCAAAAACATATTTAGGTTTTTAGGTGCTCGCAAGATTGAGTAAAATTATACTTTACTCCTACAAACAATTGAATCCTTATTTTGCCCAATAAAATTTTACCTCTAAAAAGAAATGAAATCTCGACAAAAAAAAACCTTTCAAAAAGGTAAAACTTTTGTAAGTATGACCTTGCGTTTTATTTTCTTCAACTTACTCAATCAAACACATTCTTATATTTTCCTTTTCCGGCTCTTATTTATTTAAAAAATTTTCAACTTATTACTAAAGAAATCTCAAAATTAATACATTAATCTTTTGAAAGTTTTTTTTGTATAAATAAATATATACATGATGTAACTTATTGATTTAAAAAAATAAATCTTTGAAAATATCAACATTTTTCTTCTAGTTTTATACACATTATTTATCTCGATTTTAAATTAACGAAATTTATTAAATGCTTTACTGTACTAGTTTCGTAAGTATTTTGACAAACAAAACTTTTAACAGTTTTTGCTTGTATAAAAATTAGTTTCTTTAAAATTGCAAGTAATTCTTAAAAAAAGACGGGAAAAATTATTTTTTTTTTTTAATTAGAATTTCACGTGAAAAATTCGCATGAAAAATTCTTATGAAAAAAATCATGTGAAAAATCAAGCTTTTATTCACAGTCCAAAATTTGACCCTTAATTCCCGGTTTCATTTCAAATGATTTTTCATGTAAATTTTTTCATATAAAATATGTGATCAGAAACTACTCGCTTATACACTAGTCTTTGCTCATAGAAATTTGGTAACTTATAACACCAGTGTAAAATAGAACGTTAAACTTCAATTTTGTGCAACCAACCACAATTCTCTCTAGTCATACTTACCCGCCGCTCGGTTTTCCAAAATTCATGTCGGATTTATAAAATAAGATGTTCAGTCAAAAATATAAAAATTTTCTATTTGTAGTTGCATTCTAATATTTTTTATATTTACTAAGTCTTACATAAATTTCAATACTAATTTTTGCAATGTTCTTATCTAAAAATCATACTGAGGTGAAGGACAAGTTGTCTATAAACACTATTTCAATAGGTGCCACATAACCACACATTGTATTAAGAGAAATTCATTAATAAATACAAAAATACTTATATCTCGGAAATGCAATTTATAAAAATTAACTATTAACATAAAACTTATTGAGCATATATAAATTAATACCTAATAATCTTTGCGAAGATTGTATCATAAAAAGACTTGAATGTTACTTGCATAATATTGAAGGTAACAACCATAACATAAAAATGGTATTCAAATTTTTACAAAACTTAAGTGTTTAGGGCAGTTAATAACCCAAAATTCAATTTAAAACATTAAATATATTATTTTATTTATATTTTAAATGTTGCAATGTTGTTTATATTTAAATTAACTAGTAACATAAAACTTATTGAGCATATATAAATTAATAATAATCTTTGCGAAGGTTGTATCATAAAAAGACTTGAATGTTACTTGCATAATATTAACCTTCAACAACCATAACATAAAAATGGTATTCAAATTTTTACAAAACTTAAGTGTTTAGGGCAGTTAATAACCCAAAATTCAATTTAAAACAAAATATATTATTTTATTTATATTTTAAATGTTGAAATTTGTTTCTTTTTTCACAAAAATTAAAAACTTGTTTGGTATGGAAACATTTCTTTTGTACAAAGAGGAAAAAATCTAATAATTTATTAACTAAACTTTTGATCGTTTCGAATAATTATTAATATTTAGCAATTTATTTGTTCATAAGAATATGGAATTAGTTTCGACAAAATATTTTCAGCAAACCAAGCGTCGGGTAAGTATGACTAGAGAGAATTGTGGTTGGTTGCACAAAATTGAAGTTTAACGTTCTATTTTACACTGGTGTTATAAGTTACCAAATTTCTATGAGCAAAGACTAGTGTATAAGCGAGTAGTTTCTGATCACATATTTTATATAAAAAAATTCACATGAAAAATCATTTGAAATGAAACCGAGATTTAAGGGTCAAATTTTGGACTGTGAATAAAAGCTTGATTTTTCACATGATTTTTTTCATAAGAACTTTTCATGCGAATTTTTCACGTGAAATTCTAATTAAAAAAAAAAGATTTTTCCCGTCTTTTTTAAGAATTACTTGCAATTTTAAAGAAACTAATGTTTATACAAGCAAAAACTGTTAAAAGTTTTGTTTTTCAAAATACTTACGAAATTAGTAAAGCATTTAATAAATTTCGTTAATTTAAAATCGAGATAAATAATGTGTATAAAACTAGAAGAAAAAAGTTGATATTTTTAAAGATTTATTTTTTTAAATCAATAAGTTACATCATGTATATATTTATTTATACAAAGAAAAAACTTTCAAAAGATTAACGTATTAATTTTGAGATTCCTTTAGTAATAAGTTGAAAATTTTTTAAATAAATAAGAGCCGGAAAAGGAAAATATAAGAATGTGTTTGATTGAGTAAGTTGAAGAGAATAAAACGCAAGGTCATACTTACGAAAGTTTTACCTTTTTGAAAGGTTTTTTTTGTCGAGATTAATTATATATCGATTTTTCTAATAATATAAATAAATATAATTAATTAATTACATAAATATTTTGTACAAAATATGTTTGTTTATTCAGACACAAAATACTTATGTAAAAGTTTTGAAAAAACTATTTACTATCAGTTATCATCATTAATATAGGTAGGTAAATAAAAAAGAGATGGACATTTACAGTCTATTGCGTTTAGCGGTAGAAGTTCTGGTTATTCTTCAGGAATATAAAAGGGAAACACATTATTAGCAAAGATACTATAGAATTAATTGTTGCATTTTTTTAGTACGAATGCAGTGAATTCAATATTGTATACCTTTTCATCTGCAACCACTGCTTGGGCTGTATATCCAGGGATAGGCTCTTTATCTAAAAAATGAAAGGAAAGATGATAGTGTTAGGGAAGCTCAATGAGAATGTAATTTAATTGATAGGTACGGTGCTAGAGATGTAGAGATTTCAAGTGTATGCAGCAATGCAAATTAACTTGTTCTTTCGAAATGTGTTGGGTTTGAGGTTTGTCGTCCACTTCATCCAAACTCTAAATATCAACAGTGAAATATTTTCCCATATTGCCGCAATTTCCTTCACAGTTTTGGAAAATCCGGAAGCAATATAGGCCAGCTTACTTATATCCACAATGTCTTTTTCAGTCTATCTTGTATTTGCATGAAATGAGCTGCAGCAGTTTGTCAAGTGCAGGTGGCTTGAGGGTGGTGATGTGCTGAAGACCATAACTGTTCTTCATCCTCCCCAACTGTGTAGGATCGTTTACGAATCCCAGCCACGCCTGAACTTGGAAGTATACCTTTACTGTGTGTCGTGCTGCAGCATCTGTTGAGGCAAAAATGGCGATGTTGATGTCACCTAGAAAGCAGATGTTATGTATAGCTTGAATAGACATTTGTTTGATGTAGCAATAGAGAGCAAGGTGACACTCTCCTCCTTCACTCAAAACTGCATTTAGAACAGCCTGAGGGTCTTTAAATATGTTGATGGGAGGTCCAAGGTATGGGTTCTTATTCACTGTTTTCACACACTTTATTTTGTCCTGGTTATGTAGAGCTGACGTCGTATCATAACCACTCATGGCGTGTAAAAAAAGAATACGGGCAGCTGTGAATGACTCGATCACACTTGGCGGGTGGTAAAAGTTATTGCATGTACTTCCTTTTCCTGGCTTCAGGAAGTATACATTGGAAGGAGTACAGACTACAGAGCCAACAATCTATTATCTCCAACAAGCCCTGTACTGATGGATATGAGTTCTGGAGTTTCTGGGAAAGGCGGGTGCTGCTCAAACCAATCCAACAATTTCTTTATCGTGACTGTCTATTTTAATCCTTGATTGAGTCCTTGTTCATGTTGGGTTATGTTGTTCTGAGTTACTGAAGTCCATAGTAGCCTTCCATTTTTTCACAAGTGAGCATCTCGTGCGTCCATCTATTAGTCTGACGGAGAGCCGGAGATGATATTATTATGAATAGGGGACTTAACTACCTACCAAATTCAAAGGAGGACATTCTCCCTTGAAAATCACGAACCAACCTCTATAACAACTGTTCAGTTATATATATATATATATAAAATTCATAACTAATTACAATTATAATTAAAAGTAGCAATTAAATTCATATATAATTAATAAGTAATTACATTTACAATAATTAAAAATAATAATAAAATTTATATACAATTAATAAGTAAATGTATTTATAATAATGAAAAGTAGTAATTAAATTGATACATAATTAATAAGTAATTACATTTATAATTAAAAGTAGTAATTCATAAGTAATTACATGTATTATTAATTAAAAAGCCCAAATAAATAATTTTTAATAAGTAAATTGTGATAGTATAGGTCTCTACTGAGGTTTGGGTGAAGGACTCTTGACTTAGCGGTTTCGCATAATATGTCAAAACTTCAACGCTAGCGCTACACGATTTGGACAAAATAAGTGATTAACGTGTGCAAGTTGTAGGGGATTTAATGTAGTTTCAGCAGAATGCAAGTGTATTGTAATTACAAGCATAGTTTTTTAGTTACAAGCGAAAAACTAAAAAAATGGGTTTTCTACAAAGTAGGAAATTTTGGCCCTTTTACAGCGCGCTATGGTGGCCAAACCGATCAACGAAAAAATAACTTTGAGGGGTACTTTATGTAGGAAATTTAATAAACTTTAATTTTATAAAGAATAATAGTCTACTTTAAAAAATGCAAAGTTTTATGACTCTTGGAAAAAAACTGAAAAAAGGCGAGGTTTTTTGCCTTAGTCGTTAATGAATCCTTATCTGTGGGAAGTAGCTAAGTTGAAATTCGGATTCAGCAACCCCAAAAAACATATAGAACAAGTGAAAAAAAACTATATTTTTTTCCTGAAACAGGCACCCCGGAAACGATTTTACTGGACTAATAAGGCCATCCTAGGCCAAGGTCTAGGGCGCAGGCTTGTAGGGGGCTCAGATCGGGGGGGGGGGGGGGGGGGAAACTAAAAATGTTAGTATACTAGTCGAGTGTGAGTCAATAGAGGCCGAAAATTGCCATTTGTCGCATCTAATTAGGGGAAAGCTGAATTTTTTATATGTGATAGACCCTTATGAGACATGTATTTTCTCAAAAGTTCCTGCCTCTCCCCCTTGTGCTTCACCCTCCACCCCCCTTGAAGCGTACAAATGCAGAGTTTCACTAGATTGCTTACATGTTCGTTAATACTCATCGTAGCGAATTAATATTTTGTATATTTGTTCCTTAATACATACTAAACATATTTTGTTCTTATAAATTTTTCGTTCAAGTTATTATTAAGGGAGCTATTAAACAACAAACACAAAAAAAAAATGGTTTCTCAAAGCATATAAATTTACTTTATTAACTATATTTTTTAAATCATTTAAAATACACAAAAATGGTACAAATAAAACTTGTAGTATGTATCTTTAGCTTTAATATGATGTGGATAATACTTGTATAAATTTATCGCTTGCTCTTGGGACGTCAAAGATAGCGCTTGCACGCCGCTCCAGTGGTCTGACGCAGGTTTTATAACCGCTTCGCATGGATGTTGCAATATTATTTTAGTAAATGTGTGTGCTTATATACTGTTTGTATATAATGTATTGTAAGATTAGGTTTAGATTGTAAGTATATTAGGTGAGATTTGTATTACATTTATTTATATAATTTATTGGTAAACCCTTTAATTCAAATAATTTCAATAACAAATGTAGTGGAAGTTTAATAATTGTATTTTAGCTATTTATAGTTTCGTTTTTACTTAGTTTGCTTTTTCAAAAACAAAACACTTTGAATAAGTGAACACACAAATTTTATTTCGAATACCAGTTTTGGTTTGGGGGGGGGGGCTAACCCTACTCTATAAATAAATAGGGCTTTCCATTGTCCACCACCTATAAAAAACCGCCGGTTCCGGATTGGCTTAAACTGGCAGCTGTCACATTTCCATGTGCAAAAGAAAAGGATTTAAAAATATATGCTACATGACAGCATCACGGATCTCCCACCCACCACAAATTTATTTACAAGTCTTAGGTAGATTCAAGTACAAATAAGTACAATATGTATGCTATTTATGTCACACTATAACTAGATTCTAAACAATAACATTATTCGCAATATTTATTTTCATCTTTATATTGATTTTTGATTTATATTAATATTTACAACTTGCAAATCAATTTAATAACAAATTAAGTGATAATTTTTACTGCATGGTGATTTCCGTATTTTCACGCTGTAGGGCAACTTCCTTATGCAAAGTCATTCATAGATAGCATGTAGAACTTTGACAGTCTCGGAAGCTGAGAGACGATTCCGACATACAAAAGTTTATTTCGTGGCTATCTCAACACAACCCGTGTACAAAGCTATCAGGAGCATTAGCGTCTTTAGGTTCAGGTGTCATTTCAGACGAAAGAGTAAATTGTGACAAGGCTATGAAATTGGAAAACAGGATATGGAAAAATGAAAGGAAAGACATTTGGAGAATTGAAGCTAAAAAGGAAAGATATGGTCGTGACCCAAGCAAGTCACAAGCCAGTAGCTATTCGAACTAACAAAGTTGCGGTAAACCCTAAGAACTTTTCAACCGGATTTTATGTTTCTGTGTCAGCCCAAGTACATTGAAGTTTTATCTTGGATACGAGTTAGCTTTACAACCACCTTCTTTATTTAATGAAGTCTCACTACGCAAAGGATCAAAATCGTATTTCCTAAAAATATTTACTGAGCTTATCACCAATCAATTACCTCAAGTGGATGATGTCGACATATTCATTGATGGAGGCTTCCTTTTACATTGTGTTTCTTGGCCAAAGGAAGGAACTTGTGAAGACATAATCCATAGTTATTCCTCCCATGTTATTAATAGATACGAAACAATTCTGTAGAATTTGATGTATATCCTAAAGAATCCACAACAAAGGGAGAGGAACAGGCAAGAAGATCGGACAAAACCTCATTGAGTGACATAGGCTTTGATAGAAACACAAGTGCATTACAAAACAAGAGGAATTCCTTTCAAACAAGAGCAACAAAAAACACATTATTCAATTAGTAAGTGCAGACCTCCGGAACATTGGAATACGTTCCGTGATAGCTAAGGTAGATGCAGATTTGGATATTGTAAAATTAGGAATTGAACAGCTAAACAGATTTTCGAAAGCAATTGTAGAGGGGTCATATACAGATCTGTTAGTGTTATTTGTGATCCTTGCACCACAGGATAAACCAATATCTTTCAAAAGGTAGTTTGTGTTAAAACATCAACAGTTGTATACTACAACGTAAATCAACTTATTGATTTACACAGTGGTATCTGGAAGTGGAAACATCTTTATTTGCTTATGCAGTTACTTAATGTGACACAACTTCTTCTTTCTTGGCTTTGGCTTGGGGAAAACAAAATCTGTCGATATTATCAAGACAAATATCCAAGCCAGAATTCAAGCAGAGACGTTTTTTAATGCAAATATGTCTCGCTATGAATTATTGGAGAAGAGAGAAAAGTTCATTCTTGATTAGTACGGGACCAGCAAATATTCGAATTTAAATGAAGGCCGTTAATTCAAGTTCACTTCTATTACGCTTAAATCCAACTTTTACGTAGTGAAATTACCTCCAACGTCAGAAGAAGCTCACCAATATATATTATTGAGAGTTTATCTACAAGTTCAAGTTTCGATTGGCAACAACCTTCAGCCTACTGGGGATGGAAGAATGAAAGTGTAAAAGGTAACGACGGGACAAAGAAGGCTCTAAGGCTTATTCCTGGCTTTTGCTCCAGAAGACGTCCTGCACCTATTGTAGTTGTAAGACACCGTGTGGAAACTACTGTAGATGCTGGAAATCAGGGTTAAATTGTTCCACTATGTGTGAAAACTGTAATGGCTTATCGTATTATAATTCCCATAAAATAGATGAAGAAACAGAGACTATTGTTTTTAGATTTAAATCACCACGAAGTAGAAATTATCACTTGATTTGTTATTACAGTGATTTGCAAGTTGTAAACATTAATATAAATAAAATACCAATATAAAGCTGAAAATAAATATTGGGAATGATGATATTAGGTCTATATTTAAAATCTCTTCATAGTGCAACATAAATACTTAAGACTTGTACATATGTTTTAGATGGATGGGAGGTCCGTGATGCTATCATGTAACATATATTTTTTTTAATCCTTTTCTTTTGCACATGGAAATGTGACAGCTGCCGCTTTAAGCTAGTCTGGAACACGGCGGATCCATAGGTGGTGCCCTATTTATTTCATTCAATAAGGTAGGGTTAGCCCCCGAACCAAAACTGGAATTCGATTAAAAATTTATGTGTATACTTTTTCAAGGTGTTTGTTTTTTGTTTTGGAAAAACATACTAAGTAAAATACTAATCTATAAAAGGCTAGAATAACAGTAATTAAACTACCCATATATTTGTTATTGAAACTATTTTAATTAAAGGGAAAAACAATTATGTACACATATGCAATACAAACTCACCTAATCTACTTAAAATCTAATATATAGTCTATATATATTACAAACAGTATATAAGCACACACATTTACTAAAATAATATTGCAACATCCATACGAAGCGGTTATAAAACCTGTGTTATACCACTGGAGCGGCATGCAAGCGCTATCTTTGACGACGTCCCAAGAGCAAGCGATAAATTTATACAAGTAATTATCCATATCATATTAAAGCTAAAGATACATAGGCCTACTAAAAATTTTATTTGAACCATTTTTGTGTATTTTAAATAATATAAAAAAATATAGTTAATAAAGTAAATTTATATGCATTGAGAAACCATTTTTTTGGTGTTTGTTGTTTAATAGCTCCATTAATATTAACTTTAACGAAAAGGTTATAAGAACAAAATATGTTGAGTATGTATTAAGGAACAAATATACAAAATATTAATTCGCTACGATTAGTATTAACGAACTTGTAAGCAATCTAGTGAAACTCTGCATTTGTACGCTTCAAGGGGGGTGGAGGGAGAAGCACAAGGGGGAGAGGCGGGGACTTTTGAGAAAATACATGTCTCATAAGGGTCTATCACATATAAAAAATTTAGCTTTCCCCTAATTTGTTGCGACAAAAAACCTTTATTGACTGGGCTATGAGTAGCGAGCATCCGGGTTGCACTGGCCTTGAAAGAGAGAGGGGGGTGTTGAGGTTATTGTTATTTAAGGTAATTTTCCTGTTTAACGTTTAAAAAGGATCAAGCATAGATCAAATAACGAAGCTCAAAGTTGTTACCGTCTGTTATAAACAAATTTTTGGAAGAACGTACCGG
>JAGFPH010019512.1:0-15166 GCA_018207615.1 Philaenus spumarius
AAAAAAAAAAGATTCCGAGACGTAATAAAAGTGAAAACTGTGGAATGTAGGGTCAGATATTGAATTCCACACATTCCGCGGTAAGGCAGGGTGTGGCTTAGATATTAATATAGTCTGTGAAATAAGGGTTCTTTCCTATAACCGTCTAGGTTAAAGTCTTATTTCCCAAAATTTATATTCTAGATACCTGTTAAGTATTTTATATTTCATAGTTTGATTTTGAAACATACTAGTTTAAACAGTTCCAACGGTCAGTGAGCATGCCAAAATAGTATATTATAATTTTTCGATGGCCTAGAGATAAATCCACACACGATGCCAAATGAACCAATGAGATAGCTACTTCGGAACTGAGAAGGATTCTAAATAATGATAGAACTGTGTTGCTTTCTCGCTCGTGGATGTTTTGTAGTGACGTTGCGTTGTAGTTTCTTCTCGTGTTTCTTACCTTTTTAATTATGAATGTTTTAGACACTCAATAGATACATTCAACTACAAGTCATTTCTGAAATTAATGCTCTATACATACTAGTGTTAAACATGACTGAAATGCAAATTTGTTAAAAACCTACACTATTAACATTGTGTAAATTTATATAAAAATAAAAGGTACCAGGAATTGGCACATACTTTCTCACAAACATATTTAAATTATTAAACAGATTCACTGTGACTCAATTTTGAATTACCTAGGTGTATACTAGTAGGAGATTAACAAACAAATTATTAACAAATTAACAAACAGATTAACAAACAAACAGATTAACAGATAACAAACAAACAACAAACAAACAGATAATTAACAGATTAACAAATTATTATTATTAGCTAGAGAGAAAACTATTTGATCTATTTTGAACAAATTTGCACCAAACACGTAAATTAGGCCTGTAAGACGCAAGAAGTAAAAGGTTTTGAACAATTTTGTAAAACAACCCACTTTTCGGCAAGAAAAAAACAAAACAAAAAATCAGTTATTATTAGCTAAACGAGAACTTTTAGAAAGATGCGATTTTTTACATATGGTAGCGTACATTAAGGGCTAGAAATAAGCCAAATTTTATCAAAATCGTTAAAGCCGTTGTTTTATTTTAAAAAATAATAACTGATTTTTTTAGGTTTTTTTTGCCAAAAACTTTTTTGTGCGTCTATACAGGCCTAATTGACATGTCTGGTGAAAATTTGTTCGAAATCGTTCGAATAGTTTTCTCTCTAGCTTTGTTTACATACAGACATACATACAGATAGACATACAGACAGGCTTTTGCGAAAACCACTTTTTCGGACTCAGGGGGTCCCAAAACATATATTTTCACAAAAACTCAACATTGATTTTTTTTGCGATCACTATACTTGCCTATAGTATAGTGAGAAAGTAATAATAACTTTCTTAATATTTTACACATTGATAATAAAATAGGTACTAATTTGGTAAAACATTATCATTCATATTTTTATTGAAACCAATATTTAGTAAAATTTGTTTGAATTAATTATGAATTACTTTAATTAATGACTTTTCAAATTAATAATAAAACACTCTAAAATTAAGTTTTCACATTTCAAAGGCCTTATAAAAACCAAGGGCATATAGAGAATATTATTATTATTATATAATTATTGATACATTCATTGGAGTTGTTCTGTTCACGTTCGGTTATACTGACGTAACTATTTTTATATGTAAAGTATAAATTTACTTTTGTTGACAATGTAGTGTTTATTTCAGTAACGTGATATATTTAAATATATATTTAACTATGTTAAAATCTCCCAACCTTTTGCAAAGTAAAACACTGGAATGTGAGCTTACAAAATCTAAGTACAGAGTGTGGTTTAAAGATATGAACTACGTGCTTTCGGGGTTACAAGATTCTCCACTGCAGATGAAGAGTACTTGAGCATAAACAAGAAATATGTGTTTAGAATATTAAAGTGACTTTACGTTTTATGCATTCAAGTCACGATTTAACAAAACTTACGTATCAAAAATATAAACAATAAAATAGCAAAATCAGTCAAATATACAAGAAAATATAAACAAATAAACAAAATAACTGCAAAACAATACTTGAACTTAAATTTAGATTCTGATATTTTAAAAACATTCTTAATTTATTATTGCGATCATAAAAATATATAATATATTCGGTAGAATAAACCCAATAATTCATTTTGGTTGTTTAAATATCTAAAGTTGAAAAAACAATACTAAAATGTCCATAGTAAAAACTAATTTACATTGTGGTTCTTCTTTTGGAAGAAATAAAACAAAATGGTAGTAAGTAAAGAATCAAAAATTAGTATACTAGTCATTACTGAAATGCAATCCTAATAATACACAATTTTGTCTTGAAATTAAACAATAGATAGTTTCTGTAGTGTTGACAAAGTTGGCTACCCTTCCTTTTGGCTTTAAGCTGATTGTCAGTATGTATTTGTGAGGTTGAGCTTAATTTAACTTCAGTTGGAAATGGCTAACGTACATTTTAAGGGATTTAGTTTCTATTCTTTTTTTGCTCTGGTAACTTTTAACTCGACTCTCTAATTCCTTTTCGTATATTCACTTAGTTTAGGTTTCAATTTTGAATTACCTAGGTGTATACTAGTAGTAAGAAAGTGGAGTATTTTAAAGTGATTTTTTCACTTTTGTATGTTGTTTCTCTTTTCTTACTAACATTATAAACATATATAGTTAAACATGTGTTAGTTTTTTCATGTTTGTAGAAAATCAAGTCTTTTAAAATTATATTACTTATGTAACTCTACATCATTCTCTTATGTTATTTATATCGTGTTTTGTGCTCAATATTTGCTGAAAGCAATAATTCTTGAAGTTCGTTTTGCATCATGCAATTTCCTAGTTTCTTTTGAATATGTGTTAGCAGGGCATTTTCTGTAATTAAAAGACAAACAATCTGAAAAAGACGAGTCTGTATATTGTATCGTAGATTGGTAGGAAAATCGTGTTTCAATGTCATTGGTAGAGCATTTGTGCCTATTCCAGACAAGTGGGTTTAAAGTTTATTTTAAAGTGTTTTGTTTTGTGTGATGACTTCTAATGGGTTTGATGGCCTGAAGAAGGGATTTATTTTATTTTATGTGTGGTCTTGACGATGGGTGTTTAGGTTACCCGAAACCTCTTTAATCAAACAAACATTTTATTATTTTATAATGAAAAACAATACAAAAACAGGTATTTTCCCTAGTCAATTAAATTATAAAAATTTTTGGTTAAAAATCTGTAAGAAGTGCTTTTCAAAAACTCTGATTTATTATCCAAGTCTATCCATCTACCAGCTATTCATTGTCATGAAGGACTATATATTTCGTTATTGTACAATGTTCGTTCTGGATTCCATTACAGAAGATGGACTTTTAATAGAGATTGTTACTCAGGATCTTAATTTTGTTAAATGTTTGTTCTTAAAAAACTTAATTTGCGTACATATGATTATGATAAACAAATATTAAACAACCAGATTTGAACTAATGGAAATTAGAGTCGTATCTTATTAACAAACCAAAACACGTTTTCAAATCATCTGTTAATGAGCATCTGCAATAAATATAAAAATATAATGTTATTCGTCAAACGAGTTGAGTATAATTAAGATAAGATTAAGATATATTGAATAAAATTAAGAACATATTTTGTAAAATAATAAATACGATTTACTTTAGACGAAAACATAAATTTGGAGGAAAATCTCCCACCGAGAAAATGTGTGCTTTATTATTCCATTAGATGTTTATGAAAGAAAATATTTGCTTTGAGGAAAATACATGTGCTTAATTTCATGTTTGTTCGAAAATAGAATTTATCTATTGAAATTGTAAACAGAGTTAAAAAATGCAGCACTTCGATAAGCAATCTTCAGCTGATTTGGGAATACGTTCTATAGTTATTTTTCAAAGTAAAAGTTCTTTAGATAAACAACGATTTGTGTGACTTCTGTGGCATATGCTGGTTAACAAGTTTAAGACAAATAAAATCATCTAACATATAAAAATGACTTTGGTGGTTCACCTATTACGGATTACTTAAAATAATATTAATTCAAAGAACTTATATAGACTCCTCACTTTCCCGGAAGTAGGCTACGGAACCCAAAATTATGAAATTACAATGGAGCCCATATAGGGTACCGGTTGAATCTTTTAATCTGACCACCATTGTAATTCTGAAAACTAGTTGTCTAAATAGGTGGACGTTACCACTTTTAAGTTTTAAACCTTGACCACTGTTTTCCAATATGGTGGTCAACTTTGAATCCCAAGAATGAATCAAATGAGAGTTTACCCACCATAAAGTTAGTTAATTTTAGGTATTAGAGACGATCTAACTGAAAATTTGTAATTCGAATCAATTATAAAAACCAAAACGTTTTCTTTATTCCTACATAGCATCAAAAAGATTCAACTCTTGTATTAATTCAATAAAGACTGTTCAAACAAAAATGAGGCGATGATAACCACCTAGGTTTTTCTCCTTTAAAAACAAAAACAAAATGCATTAAAACTTATTGTTCAAGAATATTACAAATGGTTACTATGTATAAGTAAGAAGTTTACCTGGACTCTAAAGGGTTATTACATTTAAATGCTGATAGAAAAAAAAACTAACAAGGATCGACTGACAAGTAAGTACATACACATTACCTATAATAATAATTAATTAAAATGTATTTATGCATGCAATATTTTAGTGTTACAAGATGGTTTAATTGTGATTTATACGTAACAAATATTTTATAATGTATTTGTAATTAAGTGGATCATTTTAAGAAACAGTTTTCCTAAATGCTGTTAAACATTTTTACTATATAGCCTACGTCGAACAAAATTATACAAATTATTTCGAGTCGGTTTAACTTACTATTTAAAGTAAAGTTTGGATTTTTAAACGGGTTTAACAACAGTTAATTGTAAAACAATATACATACAAATATGTGTTACCAAAGTATAAGTAAATGCATTAAACATAGGTTCTGTTGAAGTACCTCAAGCTTTTGTCTTTATTCCTCATCTTCTATCTTGTATCAAGGCACAAGAGGGAAACTTTATACTCAAGCTTTACTCCGAACGTTTACAGACTACTCTAATTTCCCGTTTCCCACAAGATAAGACTTGTTTTCTAATGCAACAGAGATAGCTGTGTGTTTACCTATTTCTATATTAGTTATTAATGATACCTCTTTGTAATAAAAGGAAAAGGTTGTATGATATACTTACTATACGAACATTCTGTGCTGATATTTTAGAGCCTTTTTGGTTTCGAAAATTCTAAACATTTCATGTCACCAGTAATGTTGTTTTTTATAGCCTTCAATTTGACAAATCGTAAGGTGTGGTTAAAAAACTTTTGAAATTTTTAGTACCTCAAAATTATTTATTTTTGGCGCAGGACATAATTCTAGTCAATCAAGAAATTCTAAATGACTAAGTTAACAGCTACAAAAAAGGTTGTAGCACTAAATTCATAACGAAAAGTAAAAAAAGGCGGGGAGGGACAATAATTTCAACAGTATATAGTTTGGAAATATATTATGCAGATTTGAAACTTACAAATAACCGAATTTATCGAAAAAATATTATTTTTTTTAATTTAGTTGATATGTTGTTAGTAATTATTTGTTTGTTTTGATTATTTAAAAGATATATAATTTTAGGCAAATCGCTAAATGTTTTGTATTATCTTTGTATTATTAATATTATAATATTGTAATATTTTTACAGTTCAGTTTGATAGGTTTACTGCCATGATACAGTTGGACGAATGCCATCTTCTATTGGTAGATCAATAACTAGGTGAAAAGGACAAACAAATAAAATTGAAAGATATCTTAGTAAAGAAAACTTCCATAAATCATATCATCAAGATATAAATAGCTATTTTAAGCTGTGAGTAAATATTCTTCTTCTTATTTTTTGACTAAGACAGAGTTTATTATTTTGTTGATGAATATAAATTCCTGTTAGAAGATTATGTATAAAATAATATTAAACTTACAGAAAAGACAAACTATCGATTTAAAAATATATAAAAACAAACTATTTGTAAAATTAAAATTATAACAAGAAGTTTGAATTGTAAAGATACCAAAAAATTCGTATTTATTCATAATGCAGTTGGTACATCATATCAGGGATCATATCATTAGTCATCAGTCCCTGACACTCACAATCATAAAACAAAAAAAAAGAAAACACATAGCCCATTATATTCATATACCATTTCAAAACATTAGTAATAAGATTTCATAATGTTTATGTAAAAAGATAGTTGCAAAAGAGAGGAAGAAGAAGGTAATCAATTGTAGAGAGAGTTTGTTACTAGCTTTGTGGGAGAGCAGTTGATTTTTAGTTTATGGAAGACATTTTTTTTTAAAACATACAACATACATCTGCTAAATTGAAACAAGAAGAAATAGTATCAAGTACAGTATATAAAAAAATTAAAAATAGAATATCAAAAATATAATATCCACCAAGCCATTTGGGTGAGTCAACTAAATTAGTCATCACAACACATCAGATCTGCAGACTTCTATTACAAAATTCATACCTCTTCAAAATTACCAACCAAATAGCATCACTAACTTCCTCAATCTAAAAAACCAACCAAAGGACAATCTTATTTTAAGCAGAAAGTATTAATATAAATTCAAAATTGTAATCATCATTAAATCATCACATACTAATCAATCACCCTTTCATTAGGCTAAGTAAAGAAATTGTTATTAGTAGTTAAGAGTTTTGTTAAATTGTTATGTAGGCTATTATAAAAATTTGTGTTGCAACGACTGTGATTTATAACCTTTAGCAAGCCGGCAAAAGGACTTATAAACATTGTTAAAGCCCGAAATAATATCCATATGTACGCAATTATATCATTAATTAATTAATTAAATCATTTGCATTGTACCTCTATTTATTGATAAATCGAAGTCACAAATCGATAAATTCTTATAAGATTAATATTGAAATATAACAACTATAAAATTGGCTCCACAACGAGTGGGCTATTAGAAAATAATTAGTAGCACTATAAAAAAAGCGTAAGCAGCAATGCCGCATTACTATAGCCGAATTTTTACCACGGAATAACTAAGTTTAAAACAAGTAAATTTAATAGTTATTTATTTTATTCATATTTCATGCAAGGTATTCAATTAAATTAAGTTTTTGCTAACTGGTTTTAATGGAAAAGACTATTAAGTTTCAAACTGTGTGATGCAAACTTTTAATTCACCATCTCTTCAGAATGTATGTCCCATGGCTGATTGTAAGTTGATAATATTGTGTAATATAATAAAATAAAGCATGATCATAAAAAAACTGTAATCTATATTGGTACAAACTTTTAATACTTCCAAATACATACATCATAAACAAAATAAAATACATAATTCTATATTCTAATAAAATGCATACAAATAAACACTTTGTTGCATTGCGGCTGATTCACTGTTCCTAAAACATATAAACATTCTGCTTCAGGAAGAGACCTTTGGTGGTTATATAGATACATGACCATGACCATATTATAGTGTTCTTCACTGTTAATATATTTGTCTATGAATGTGTGTGAGTAGAGTGTTCTTCATTGTATGTGAGAAGATGTTAAAATACCAAGTTGATTTTGATGATCGTTTAAAAGTTCTTGTATGATACAAAAACATGACGTTTTAGTGTTCTTCAATGTTTGAGTATATATATATGTGTGTGTGTGGGTGTGAGTTTGTAAAATGGTAGAACGGAGGTCCTGGCATAAACTATTAACAGCAGAAGCGAGGTCTTGTGGAAAACCGAGGTCCCAAACCCAAGACCTCGGTTTTAGATAAGTGCAGTTTTGCATTGTACATTACCAAAATATCATTTTGGTAAGTTTTTTTCAAAATCTGAGCGAGACCTCGGTTTTCTTTACAGTACTGGTAGAGTGTTATGGAGTGTAAATTAGTTCGAAAAGTGTTCGCACAGAATGCGCTACATTGAACAAAGTTAAAGCTGTAAACGGATGTAGGCTATTTGCCGGATGCCGGACTATTCCTTCGATTCATTTTCAGAAGTTTTGTGGGTTTCGCAGTTCGCTGCATATTTATAACTTGACTGCTTCATTGCTCGTAATAAAGTCGAATAGATCCCATTTATATTTTATTAACTCAAGTTATATTTTAAACATAAAATTAAGTTTTACGCTATTGATAAATTAAGTTTAAATTTTTTGTAAAATATCTCAATCAGATGATTATTTTAAATGCATTTGTTCTTAAATCATTATTTTACATCATATCCGTTAAGAAATAATGATTTTCCGTGAAAAGATTATTAAGTAAATCTTAATTTTTACGTAGCGTACAATACATCGAAGACGATTGAAAAAAATGCCTTATTACCATACGTTTATATACATTTTTGTTGGCAACGTTTGGGCCCATTATGGAGTTTCCCAAACATTGAAAGTGGGTAATTTCAGCTTTTGTATGTTTTGTGAAACCGAATTACATAAAAAATTTCTGGTTCGTGACAGGCCTAACATTTTGAACAAATAAATAAATTAAATTTTCAATGTTAATATATTACTGAGATTCATACGCAACAGGAATGGAATGGTTTTAAATTGATCATACATTACTAAAATTTCACTTTAACGCAACAGGCATTATAAAAAAGTCGAACACTAGGTCGTTATTAACTCTTAAGAAGATAAGAAGATATACTGTTTGTGCATATTAGTAAAGTAACTGTTAGCAAATCATGTTCAATGGTTACAAGGTTGCCAGTAATACAATATTCAAATCAATCATTTTTTAAACGCTTATGATTAGTCTCATTTTTAGTAATTATTATCATAAACATTGTTCTCTTCCATTGTCTTCCGCGTTTGATAAATAAATTTGAATAATCTTCCTGTTAGTCTTGATTTCATAGATAATTTAAACAGACAATTAGTCAAATAAATTAGAACTACAAATGAATACTTGTGCTTTGCATTAGGTTTAGGTAAATTTGTTTTAAAATAGCACAAAATGTAAATAAAATAGGCTAAATTTAGGTACTATTGCATGTGTAAAATGTGTCAGTAGGCCTATATATTATTTTTATGTCAACCACGGGAATACGTAACAACAGAAATTTTTTTTTAATTTGGAAAATTGCAAGTTAAAACGTCTTACATCCATTGCAATGTATTGCTAACTTTTTCTATATTTTTGTTTGTAAGCTCCTTAATTGTGTTTCTACGAGAAGTGGCCGAACGTTTTGTTGCGGAGGGGGGGGGGGGGAGGACAAAGAGTGATTTTACTCTCTACTGTAAAGGGCGGTTTACACGCTCAAGCCATTTGCGCAAACTGGCTTGTGCAAGCGAACTGAATAAAATATTTCCGTTCACACGCTTAGTTCGGTTTGTGCAATTGTGAAGTGAGGAACCCCAAAAATGTTTATCAGTTTTGTTCAAATTGTTATTAATCAATTTGTATTGTTCAAAATGGAAAATCTGGACGAAGAACTAATACCATGTCGATGAAGATGGTGTTGGTGGTAAAACGACACTCGCAGATTCTGGGCACAACTCGGGGTTTGTTTCATTGTCAGGACTCTGAAACAATATTAATGTGATTTAATATTAATAACAGTAGGCCTAACAGTCCTCGAGCCCAGGTCTTTAAAAAGTTTATGATTACCTAACTCTTGAGACGTCGTATATCTCTTATTTATGAAGAGTCGGACAACATGTTTATTTTCAACAGTTCTCGGTATACCGGGGCATTTTCCTTTGAGACCCCGGCAAACTCATTGATTTGATGCGGTAACAAAATGTATGACCTAAATGTAATCTTTCTTTTAATCGGAAGTTTTTTTTATATAGAAAGCGAAAGACATTTTGTCGGGCCAATATTATTTGTAATTTCTGCGCGTCCGACACCCCAAACATGGCAAAGTTATGACGTCATACAATTTAGCACCTAACCTTTGATTTTTCAGAATCGTTTACAAAATTTGTATTTATATAAGGAAGAGGTAACATTACCCGACAAAGTTTTCGGGAAGTACTAGTTGTCGGGGTAGGAAAATTGACCTACCATATAATTTTCATTTTGTATGTTTTGTAATAGTATTTAATCTTAGAACCGGCAATGTAACAACAATAGATTTTTGGCATTTGCAAACAATTAAAATATGACTGTTTGAAGAAGTATTTTTGTAAATTCGCCAAAAAATACTATAAACAGTAAACATAACGTATATATCATTTTGTTCGGAATAAACCAGAGAATAAAGAAAAAATTGTTGAGTGATTAAAATACAAACTTTTCATTGAGTAGGCCTATTTTGAATATAATTGGTCAGAAAAATAATTCATTATTTTGGTTTGTAATGAAATAAAAAATAAAAATAATAATAGAGTTTAGAGCTTTGAAAATACTTTTTTACACTAAATGTATCGATTATAAATAATTAAAAATTCGTATTGAGGTTTAACAAAATTATTTTATTAATTAGTTTTTTTTTACAAATTATTAAAATTGTTTTCCAAACAATGGCTAAACAGTTAATTTTATTAAAAATTGCTAAAAAACAATTGTAGCTCTTTTTGTGATAAACATTTTTTATTTATAACTTTTTTTTATAGGATGAATAGTTTTTGAGTTATGGTTTTGACACCGTTTTCCAAGATGGTGGCCGTAGCACAGGTTTTTTTTTGCGAGGACTTTTAGTATGTTATTATAGTAGCTAAATACAACATACATACCAAATCCTTAGCTTATAAGAGTTTGTTTTTAGGTAATGGGGTGATTTTGGTTTAAAATGACTACACTATAAGGCAAAAAACTGAGGCAAAATGTTTTCAACAATAAGCGATTTTGAGCGCAGATATCTGGCAAACCATGCGAGATAGCCACAAAATGATTAGAATGAATCTTGTGGCATATTTGGTCAGCTTTAGTTTTGTACATTATGGTATTATCGCTGGGAAGATAGTTTCGAGATAAAGCAAAAACCCGAAAAAAGAAACCTTGTACGTGCTTCCCGCCTGCACTCCGCTTACCTCCTAGGATAGGAGACTTTTAGTATGTTATTAATTAATACAAACAAAGTCACCAAATACAGTCAAACATTGTGTTTCTTCCATTTATCTCTACACCCCACTTTTGTAGCATTCATTGAATGGACCATGGTTTTATTTACTAACAATTTCTTATCTTTGTATTGGATGGTGCCAAGTGGGCGTTTAGTAGACTCTGAGACTGATGTTTTCAGTTTAGGATTTTTACCCCCAGCTTCTCTCCTCGCCACCACAAGGTCACTGACTGTACTCGGTCCTTTTTATTAAAATCACACTGTACACTCGGGAGTTTTCTTCAAGGTATAGAAGAGCCTTAACTTATATTTTTAGGAGTTTTCTTTTTCTCCAATTTACGTAATATTTGTTTCCTATAAAAATGTTTGTGTTTTTAGAGTTAGTTTGATGCGTAGTTTTAGACTCTATGGCTAAACAAAATTGATCCTTACATCTGCTCACAAATAAGTAAACAATAATTAACAATTATAGTTAAATTTAACCTATATTGTTTGGAATTTTCGTTATCTCCTAATTTATATATTTTTTTCCAGTCTTTCTGTGATATTTTTTGAGTTTTTAGAGTTAGATTGGTGTGTAATTTAAGAATATAAGCAAAATGTATCATTACGTTTGGTCACACGTAAGTAAACAATGACCATATTTTACTTTACAAGTAGGAAATAAGACTACGATTGACAAAGAAATATTAATATCGAATCATTCGATATTGCTGATATCGATATTCTCGTTATATCGATACAAGAGCTTGATATCATATCGATATCGAATATCTAAAACTTCCCGATATCGCAACAACCCTAAGTAGCACGACTCTTCCGGCAGTGACAACGACCTGACCTTGACGGACCCCCCACCCCATCACTCGTTCAATCTGACAACGTAGCTCTGCTAATATGTTATAGTAGCCTTGCAACTGAACTCTCGCGGCCAAAAACTGACTCAATTAAACCGCACCCGTTCTCCTATTACAGTGAGGTCTGGTGAATTTCTATAGTCTGTGATAAGACCAACAATCCGGCAGAACAGTTCAATTCAATAGTTGCAAAATTTATTGGTGGAAAAGGGGTTAATCCAACCAAAAAATCTTTTTTAAAAAATAAGAAAAACCGACGCGTCAAGCTATGATTATCCCCACTCTTAAAAATTGTCCACACTTAAAAACAAAACTATAATTCCTACTCTTATAACTTTATAATACGGTAGGTCATTTCTTGAACAAAAAAAGAAGCGAAATAAACTAACGCGTAAAGCTATGATTTACTTTTAAATCAATAAAAATTATAATACGATGGATAATTTCTTGAACAAAGAAAATAAGTGTAATAAACTAATGTGTAAAGCTATAACTCACGTTTTGAATAATTATTAATCACATCAGAAATATTAGCTTTCTCATGAAAGTATTAAAATCAATAAAACGTTTAAAAATGAAGACTATTTTATGAAACTCTTTACACGAATTATTCACAACTCACTTCCACAAGCTACGTGTCCAATTAAAAAATAGTTGAAACGCTTGGCGGTCCTTTTTATTGAAAATCTTCAAAATATTATTCTGACAATGATCTTTACCTTATCTTTCAAACGTAATTATTCATAAACTCCGCGAAATTGCCATGGCAAATATTATTTATAACTGCATATGACCACCTATATGGAATAAAAAGGAAACGTAGATTATGAAGTGTTGCCGGCCGATATCGTCGAGTCCTTGGCGGTCGAACAGGCCTCTGTTCGCCAGACTGATATTATACCGACCGGGGACATTGTAGAGTGAAGCTCTGAGGATATTTAGGCGAGTTTTCCCGTAAAAGGCATTTACGGGAAAATCGCAAGACGCTGACAGAAATTGGCCCTTTTAAGAGCCAAGAAGTTTGTTGTGGAATTTAGTTCGATTGTGCGATGTGATGTCGGCCATGTTGTGGACCGAGAAGTAGGTTCGGAATTTATACCTGCTGTTTCGATTTGAGGTTTGGCCCTTTTGAGGGCCAAAAATAATGATTGAAAATTATTTCGCTGTTTTTCGCCGGAGTGTATATACGAATGCCAGGGAATCTCACGAAGTATATTATTGGAAATATAAGTAGCTCCGCTACGACAATTTTAATAAAAATCTGCAGTAAAGGCAGATTAAATTTTTTTTCGCGAGTTCTACTGTTTACGAAACTATTAGTAATATTGTATAACCTATAAAAAGTGCTAATTACATAACTGTAACCTTATAAAAATATTTCAAATAATGATTGAGTGTAGTAGTTTGTTATATAAGTTTAAGTAAGAATTGAATAGATTATTGGTTTTGTAAAACTAGATTGCTATATTTAAAAAAAAAATAATAATTCAATATACACATAAACGAATTCAATTATTTAAATGTGTTTTATTTTGAATACACAAATTTGAAACTTGAGTGCTCGAAGGATAGAGAGATGTGTTTCGCCTTTACTGAAGCGCTGGTTTAGTACCGGAACAGCCAAGAGGCTAGCGACGTTGCCGTTTTGAACTATGTGTGAGAGAGTGGGGAGATGGACAGGCGCTATTACTACGGCGACAAAAAAGGACACTGAGCCTTGTGTTGCCTGCACTGCTTGGCAACGTTAGCTAGCTAACTTCCAGCTAACATATTAACGAAATTACCGAAACACATCTCCCTATCCTTCGAGCACTCTGTATTACTTTGTCCCCTGTGCTTAGAGTTTAGAGTATAAAAACGTTCATACAAACATTCAGTCCCCTTGCATGCCTATAGGATGGACAGCTGGACATTGAGCACAGAGTCCAAGGCAGCTAAAATACCATTTATAGTGTTTTTTGTATAAACTCTAGTACCGGTTCAACTGAACCAAAATGGATGAAATTGGTATCATTTTAAGCAAAATTTAAAGTGCTTTATTTATCTAATAGATATCTTTTTGATTTGATAAGTCAGTTTAGAGTTATTCAAGAAAAACTTAAAATAGCGAATTTGCTCATATTTTGGAGCGCAGCGCCGAGTGTATCGGGGAAAACTTAGGGTAGGGGCACCAATAAAGGAATTCCAGGATTAAAACTTTTGTCGAGAGTTAACTCTTTTAAATTAATTTTTCACGTCATTTGTCTGGACTGTTGTTTTTGTTACATTGGAATTTGTACAAAACATTCCACCTTATTTTTAATGGTTGGACAATGTAATTCTGACGGCTAAAAAAAATTACGTATAAAACAATGCCAACTACAATTGCAGTTGTTATTTCAACATATTTAACAAATACTAGATTATATGCAGGCTAATGGAAATTGATAACAAATAGTTGTAGCTCATGTATCCCTGAGGATAACGACTTTGTCGTTGAAATGCGTTTGATCAATCAACGTATATGTGTGAGAATTATTGTATTGTTATTATTTTTAAATACTTCCTTCTCACTCGTCAAGCTCAAAGTTTATTAACAAATGTCATAATGTGGCAGAATGTCTTATATTAGTAAATAAACACGAATTACACACTTTGATTTAATTAACTCACAATTCCTTCTTTGTTGATATTAGATGGTGCTATGGTGCTTAGAATAGGGGAAAGGTTCTGGTTTACCCTCACCCCGCTTCTCTCCGGGCCAATACAACGTTACTAACTATAGGTCTACTAACTCCGACAAGTTTTATTTAAAGTAATTTCCTCGAGGTAAATAAGAGCTTTTAAAAATACAACTTTTTAATTGAAGAGTCTTGTTACCGTATGTATAACATACTAGGGGATACCCCTGGGTGCTCCGCACGCCAACCCCCCTTCCCCCCGTTGGAGCCCGTTGTGTAGTCAGCAAGGCTCAGGTCTACACTTTAATAATAACCTAACCTAAAAGTAAAAAATACTAATAATTGATTTAAGTTTGAAATAATGCTGTTAATGGAAATATTAGAGCAAACAGCTGATTACTGAATTAACAATAAACATATTTATTTTTATGATAATTAAACATGTGCTGTTATAATTAGCTGATCTGTGCTATTCAGTTGATCAGTAAAAACAATGATAATAAATAGAAAATATTTTAAATTCTATTTTTTAAATGTTAAATGAAGGAATAGTACAATTTTAAG
>JAGFPH010019513.1:3723-15165 GCA_018207615.1 Philaenus spumarius
TAAATGCTTTGTGACTTAACAGTATCTATCCTATGTGTAGAGGTAACCAATACTTACTTGATGCTATCAGTCGCCGTTTCTCTTCAATATTTTTTTTAAGTTTTAAGTTGCTTGTGTTACATTTTTTCTTTACTACAAATCTAGATCAAAAACCTTAATTTATTTCCATTCAAGTCTCCTTTTATTTCTCTTGTTTAGCGAACCGGTATCATTTGTTTTTGTCTTAGTAACGGACCTTGTTCTACGCGCACACACACACACACAAACAATGAACAGGTTGACGGTGTACATTAGTTTCCAATAATACTCTGCTTAGTAAATGGAACGGTTACAGTTTAAAATGAACGGAGTCATATAATTTTTGGTTGTCTCATTAAATGACCTCATCCCCTACTCAATGAATAGGTTGATATTTACATTAGTTTGAAACTAGTGAATCAGCTTGGCCTCTGACATCCATTATCAGGTGTAGCTAACATTTAGCTACCCAACGGGAGGTGTAGGCTCTTCCTGATGATTGAGGATACTCTCGGCTACCCGTCGAGAGATATGGACTCTTTCTAACGATTGAGGATGCTCCCGTAAAACAAAAAGCAAACGATGTTCCGACCGTACCTCCTGGGTAGCTATGGAAAGTGGTCGATTCCCATCTAGCTCATTAGAGATGTAAAGTAATTATTTTAGTACTAATTACTCATCATAATCCTACATAATGTTTAAAACAAGTCAACTCAAAATGATGGATAGGCATTCATTACAACAAGAGCCATCCCATAGTTTAGCCTGTTTAAGATCCATCCTAGATGCTAATGGCAAACATACTTGCACAGTTATTTCTAAGGTAGAGATAACTTTTATTTGATTTATGACTTTGGACAACTTCAAAATTTTTATTATTTTTCCAAATTACCTTGACGCTGGTAAGAGAGTTTTTGAGGCAATCTAAATTAAATGAATGAATCAAAAGAACATGATAAAATAGACTAAAAATAAAATCAATGTAGCAAAATGAATTAAATTAAGATAATGATAAGTTTAGTTATTATAGATCATTATTATTAGGTTAGTTGTGTTGGAATGGTATCTTAAGGAACTACAAAAGGAACTTTCTATTGAAAAAGTGTATTACTTTTATAGCATTCAATAGTAAAAGTTGTATATTATGCTAATTCTAAACTAAGATATGGACTGTGGTGTGCGGTGGTACATACCTAAATGCACTTATGCCTATAATAAAACAAGATCAATTTTATATAAATTAAAATTTGAGCATTACTTGCCCTTATTTAGACAGGTAAAATATCTTTGCGAATATTATATGTTATGTCATGCTAAGTGCAGCTACAAAAGGAAAGCAAGATATGCCTAAATCTAATAATATACAGAATACGCTTATCACGACTCAACGAGCCATCTTTCAGACTTAAGTTGCCTGAATTCTATTTTCAACAAATATAAAAGCAATTTATGGAGAGTACCCTTTTTATGAAGCTTGAAACCTGGATCCTAGATTATTGAAGATATTATTTGTGCACCTGTTTAGGTGAAATGTGCTTTTTTCTCACCGTTGTTTTTTCTTCTTAGTTGGTTACGCCAAAATTAAAAGATATTTCAGTTCTTAATTAGTGCTGGTAAACTCAAAAATTGGCTTCACCGGAACGGTTACCTGTTTTCCATAAGTTTTCAAAGCTTGCAAAATCAAATGTTGAGAACAAATAAAATTCACCATAACCATATAAAGTGTTACACTCACACACAAACACAACTAGGTTAAAATAGCAATAAAGTTTAACACTCAACTATAATAACTTTTAATTATTAGGGAGATTCATCTGCCATTCGGGCTATAATAATTTATTTTTATATTATGACAGTTCCTTCGATTAGACTAGGCTAAGTTATGTTTATATAATTTTCTTATACACTATAACACATCGTTATATACACATTTTATACAAATTATTACTCCATGCCCAACTTTTTAACGCCTGTACGTATTTTACCGATCACTCAGGCCCGTGCAACAATCTGTTGCAACATATAATATGTCATATAACACAATGTATGTTTTTTCTTATACATTATAACACATCGTTGCGTACACATTTTATACAAATTATTACTCCATACCAAAATTTTAAACGCATATACCTATTTTTCCGATCAGCCCCACAGTTTGAGAATCTCCGAGGCACCCTGTATGTAGGGATGAAGTACATGTATTACTAACTATTTTAGAAAAATCCTACCAAATCCCACCACAAACACGAGAGTTATCGAATTTTGTCTGATCAGCCACACATTTTTAGAATTTCCGAGGCACTCTGTATATAGGAATAAAGTACGTGTATTACCAACTATGTTAACGAAAATCCTAATGAAATCAAACCACAAACACTTGAGTTATTGTATTTTGTAAATTTTGCCCCTTCAAACTTTCGGTTATGCAACCCGCACAACAATTGACTTACCTACGGTACACGAAGTTTGGTTGGCCCAGGACCAACCGTTCAGGAGATACGAGGTTCCTAGACACTACATCGTTATAGTTTCTCGATGGCAGCGCGTTCTGGTAGAGAAACTTCAAACTATCACTGCGAGCGACTCTGATAACGATTTCGATTCGGTCGGGTTATAACACATTTTATATAGGTACTTCGGGGTACAGCGAAGCCTAAGGTTAAGTTCGGTCAAGTCCGGGTTTTAGATCGGGTAAGATCGGCAGAAACAGTTATATAATGTATTTTACATTATATTACAAGGGTGCAGCGAAGCCTTACGTTCGGTTGGACTCGGGTAAGATCGGTAGAAACAGTTATATAATGTATTTACATCATATTACAAGGTTTAAGTACGGTCAAGTCCGGGTTTTAGTTCGGGTAAGATCGGTAGAAACAGTTATATATTGCATTTTACATTATATTGCAAGGGCACAGCGAAGCCTTACGCTCGGTCTGACTAGGTACCAATGTTCTTCCAGATATACATAAGGGTTTTTAGTAAATGTTAGAACAATATAGATCGACAAGGTTCGAAGGAACTTACTACGTTGCATAACAATCGTTATATGTTTGGTCACACATTATATTATTCTATTTAATATTTACTGTTATGATCTGACCATTGAACAACATATATGCTTATACACACACCCCAACAAGGTTTAAGATAACTTAAATTGCCGATGTCTTTTAATATTACCACTCTTAAGTATTTTTTTTTTGCACCCTGTATATAGGAGTAAAGTGTTCCACACACTTAACGCTAACCGAATAAAGATAACTTAAATTGTCGATACCTTTTAATAATGCATTCTATTGTTCGTATAAAATAATATCGCTTTTAAGAATTTTGTGACATCCTGTATATAGGAGTAAAGTGTTCCATACATACTAACTGGGCTGAGATAACTTAAATTGTCGTAACCTTTTAATAATAAGTTATATTGTTTCTATAAATTAAATATTACTGCTTTTAAGAATTTCGGGACACTCTGTATATAGAAGTTAAGTTTTACAAACACACCCTCACACGCACTAACTAGGTTAAGATAACTCCGTTTTATCTTTTAATATTGCATTATATTGTTCGTATAATTTAATATTACCGCTTTTACGAATTTTGGAGCATCCTGTATATATAGGAGGCTGCGAAAATGGCTGTGATATATCGACAAGATGGCGGACTAGATGGCGACGGATTATAAATTTAACGCCGTCGTTTAACAATGAGGATACAAGGCCGATTAAATGCCCTACACTCTACTAGGGTGGGGGTGGGGTTGGGGGGTTGGGGTAGTCTATTTTACTTTTTAAACACCTTAAATTAATCAATCAGACATTTTTCGTAATTTTGAATTTTTCAAAATTTTAGGGTTGAGGGTGGGGGAAGGGGTGGGGGTAGGGTGGGGGTAAATATATATGTTACGTCCAATACAGCTCTTGAACTTAACCCCGTGCTCAATTTTCAAAATTTTCCCATTTTTCAGAAAATAATTTTTTTCGAAATTTTGGGGGAGGAGCCCCTGACCCCGGAGCACATAATTTCATACATAAATCACTACACGTTTAACTTTTTAACACATATACATACATTTAACAACCCCCACTCCTCCGCTTAAGTCAGCAACGCATCTCAGACGTAGTCCCATAAGAGCCCATGTTGGGGCCCAAGGGGCGGGATGACTACTGTTGAGCCCCTTCAAAATATATGCACACAACTCTTGTTCCGGCATTTCCGCATCTATCCGTGCGCATAAATGTTCTACGTCTGCCCAATACTGTACGAAGGATTCATCTTGCAATTGTACCCGATTATTAAGCTCCATTAACAACATCTCCTTTTCCTGCGTGGGTGTAAATGTATTTACAAACAGTCCCTTTAACTCCGTCCATGTGAAAACATTGTGCTTACGCTCAAAATTATCGTAAACCATTAAAGCAACACCCTCTAAATACATGGGAAAATATAGCAATTTTCTGTCATCTGCCCAACCATTAGCTAACGATGCACGCTCAAACCTTGTCACGTAACTTAAAACATCGTCCCCCGTAGTACCCCGGAATTTACCCGGATCAAAGAAAGGTACTCGCTCTGCCATTTTTGATTGTATAAACAAACTAGCCGTACAACCTACGCCTTTTGTTGCCACTAATTTAGATCGTAAATTAGAACGTATGCATTCTAAATCTGCATCCTCAGATGCACGAAAACCTAAATCTATCCAAATTTTACTGCGCTATTTTTTTTCACAAAGCCTTTATTTCAGTTAAAGTTAAATCAATGCAATCTGCAGAAACCACCGGAGTTTATTTCCTGACGTAAGCAAGACAACGCAAGGCCTACACGCTGTGGTATTTAAACACTGTAACACTTAACACATAAATGCAACGCTCGCAAATTCCTGAGCTCGTACGCATCGAAAACAAACATAGAAACATATTATAATTCAGTATCTACTGTATCCACACTTCCAGTTACTCAATCCGCCGAAAGTGCAAAATACAGCTAATGGTACCAAATAAAGTATGTTGACCCGTGAAGACTTACACGTTTCGAGGAAAGAAGGAGCTAATTGCTGACAATGAATTCCTACCGCGCCGTAACAATTAATTCATTCGTACTTAAAATATAACACAATACTGAAATTTAAAGACGTCGAAATTATGCTACGAACAAAAATACAAACATACCAACAAAAAATTCACAATAAGGTATCCAAAACGTAACACTGGCCATACAACAGGTATTTAAAACAATTACTCATCAATAAGTTAAATCAATACTTGTAAACCCTAATTCAATTAAAACATTTTTCAGCAAAAATTAAGACAACATATTTTTTCAATACATCTACATACGTATTTACTGTATCTTTAAAAAAAAACTAAGTAATTTTACAAAAAAAATTCATTCAAAATTCGGCCGATTTTTTCAAGCAAAAACTATTTTTGGTAAAGACCAAAACTCCAGCTTAGCACCATTTTGTTAGGGGTTGAAATAACCACCCTTATTACCCGGGTTCAAACACTAGGTTAATATGTTAATAACAAAGAGACAGATCAATAACAATGCATTCCAGTGGTTCAGTGGCAAAACTTATCTCTCTATATTTATTTGTACAATGCAATAACATAAACATAATATGGTTTGATACATTAGACTTTACTTATGATCTACATACATTTCCTATACCAGGTATTGACCTTTATAAGACAGACTGGATTACGGTATTGGCGACTAGAGCGTGTTACTTTTATCTGAATAATCCCAAAACTCTGAATATTACGTGACTCTAACTATAGACTGAAATACTTTGGTTTGCTCACTTAGTTTGATGTCTTCACAGGTATCTCGATGGTCCAAATCTCGAGCTGAATTCCAAGTCCCGATTTCCTGGCCGCACTTTGCACGACGAACCGGCCCAACTTTTTCCGGCCACACACGATAATAACAGACTGGCCCAACTAGCAGCCCCTCACTGGTCACCCGACCAGTCCACCCTGGCCCATCGACCACAATCCTCTGGCCTCCATTCTAGATTCGGATTATACTTTATAACCCGTCTAGCTTCCTTGTTTACCTCTATCTGTCTTACGCAAAGTAATATCTTTACACTAAACATACTAACTCTAATAATTAATATAACTAATATTTATTTTTGATCACACACCCCATTAATTCGTAACAGGAGAGAGAAAAAGGACCATTGTCATAGGAAGAAATAGGGGTTTAATGGTGGAACTCTTTCGCTAGAATTGGTTGAGGACAGTTGTATATTCCTCTGGAAGACACAAATCCAACATTAACTACACATCAAGAGAAATAACTAATTTGTAATTTAAAAGAAAAAAGTTTTAAACTTGAACCTTAAAAACAGATCTTAGCTTTGTACGCGATAGATTTATGATTGACATATTAATTTCCTTTAAAAGAGGAAAACTATTAAAGTCGATGCACCAAAAACATTCGATGTATCGATGTAATTTCATTTGATTCATCGGAAGGTTCAAGATTAAACCTACTGACTTTCCCGAATTTGTTGTTACTTTACTTTCGATTTAAATTTTTGTCTGAAAATATGCTGGCGTTGACCACACTAACTGCACACTAATACTTTGCCAATAGTTTAATCATTATAATTTATAGGCCTAATGCCGTTATTCGTTTATGCATTGTTCTGTTAACGTGACAATCTTGAAGTTTTTAGGATTCATTGATGCGTGCTTTATTGACTTCATTCTTATAGCAATACATCATAACACTGAAGTTTTTCAATAAACAGTTAGACCTAGTTTATTGGTTTCCCAACACTGAAAACTGATCACCAGTTGAAGTATTATAAATGGTCACGTTGTATTTTAAATGACTATACTTTTTTATATTTGAATATTTCCGTATTTTCTCTTTAAAATAAATTCCAGATTTCTTTAAAGATCTAATCACAATTTCAAACCTTAGATAGTGAATAATATTAAACATTAAATAAAAATTATAAATGGTCACATTATATTTTAAATGACTATATTTTTTTATATTTAAATATTTCCGTATTTTCTCTTTAAAAGAGATTCCAGATTTCTT
The DNA here is from genome assembly GCA_018207615.1 of Philaenus spumarius. Taxonomy (NCBI): domain Eukaryota; kingdom Metazoa; phylum Arthropoda; class Insecta; order Hemiptera; family Aphrophoridae; genus Philaenus; species Philaenus spumarius. The sequence goes on from JAGFPH010019513.1 coordinate 10,807, forward strand.
TAAAGATCTAATCATAATTTCAAACCTAAGATAGTGAATAATACTAAACTTTAAATAAAAATATAAATGATCATATTGTATTTTAAATTACTTACTTTTTACATTTTAATATTTCCGTATTTTCTTTTTAAAAGAGATTCCAGATTTCTTTAAAGATCTAATCATAATTTCAAACCTAAGATAGTGAATAATATTAAACTTTAAATAAAAATATAAATGGTCATATTGTATTTTAAAATACTTACTTTTTACATTTTAATATTTCCGTATTTTCTTGTTAAAAGAGATTCCAGATTTCATAATTTCAAATTTATGATAGTGAATAATATTAAACAATAAATAAAAATTAGGTAAAATAGGCCATATGCACAAGATGTCTTGCTTTCTTTTTTTTTTTAATCCTTAGAAATAAGTGTAGACAGTAATTCTAGATTGAATAATTCGACCACGCAGCTGGACCGCTGACGTGAGTTGAGCAAATTTCCAAAATTAAGTTTATATGCCTATGTTTTAGGGTTTCTACTAACAATTTGGGAAATAGGTCTTTAAGGCGTTTAACAGCTGTCGTGTGTACGCAATATATTAGTAGAATTTGTTTGCGCCTAGTGGCCTCGCAAGTGTGCACCACTTGGCTTCGAACCGGGTACTTTTATGGTATTTTACGTTTTGATTGATTTTGGGGGAACCAAGCGAGCTATAAGGTCGCGTAAAAAACAAAATGTGCAGAATAACATCCTAAATTTATATTTTAAGAACTTTCAAAATATTTCATTCTCGTAGTAAAAATCTAAAAAAATAGTTACTTCCGGGAGACATGGCCGAGTTTATGCCTATTCGTGAGCGTAAAATATAGTGTTCGTCGTGCAATTGTAGAACGTGAGTGTAAACAAATTATACGATTCGAAAGTCGTAGTGGAGATTTCTTAGCGGCTGAGTTTCTCACGTGGTGGTGCTATTTATAGAAGACTAGGGGAGACCCCTGCGTGTTCCGCACGCCAACCCCCAATGGAACCTTCTAAAAACATATGTTTTATTTACAATAAAGGTGTAGTATTAATGATACCTCAAAACTAAGATGATAAATAATGTTAAATTTTCAAATTAAATTATGTCTTTTATTTCATAACAGCAGTTGTAATAATGGTTAAAATAACCAGCAAGGCTCAAAACAATGCTTTATCAAAACAAAAGATATACGGGCCTTTCTTCTTTCAAGAAAGTACGATCAGAGGCACAACCTACTTGGACGTGGTGAGTAAACGGCTTATCCCTCGACTAGAGGAAAACAGTAATGACTACATATTGGTTCAAGATGGAGCTCCACCTCATTGGCACCATGATTTCAGAGAATACCTCGATGAGCAATTAACGGGTGCTGGATCGGTCGTGCAACTGACGACAATGTGTCACTCGTGCCGTCGTGCGTTGGCCACCTCGCAGTCCAGACTTGACCCGATGTGATTTCTTTCTGTGGGGTTATGTTAAAGATCAAGTTGTTATTCCCCCGTTACCATTGAGCCTCTTGGAATTAAGGCGATGCATAAGAAGAGCTATAGAGAGTGTTGACGTCAGTAGCCTTAACAGAGTCTGGTCAGAATTTGACTATCGAATTGATGTCTGCCGTGTAACCCGTGGGGCTCACATAGAAAATCTATAGATTGTCCTCTTTGTAATGGTACTATTAATTTTTTTCTGTTGATAAAACCCGTTTTTCTATGTTCATTAATAAGCCCGAGTACAATTTGTGAGTTATATCAAACGAAAGGCAATTAAATTTACAATACACCTGTGCAAAGGTATTTTTGGTATTTATGTTCGCATTTAATTTAAAAGTTTCTATTTTTATTTTGTACAAGAAATGTTTAAATTAAATTTTATTACAATAAAATATTTGTTGATTTTTGTTTGTGTTTGCTTTTATTTTGTTAATCTAACCTGAAAACCTGTTGGTTGTGAAGAATAATACACCGAATCCAAATTTGCCGAGTTGGTTGATGTGATGATGAATTTAAACAAACCTGTGTTGCCAGGCTTTTAATCAGAGCAGCTGTTTTATCTATACTAGCATTATAAAGAGGTAAATAATTGTTGTTTGCTTCTATGTAGGGGGTAATTTCCGGAACTACTGAACCGATCGAAGAAATAGTTTTAAAATAAAAAGCTTCACTATTCCTGAGTAGCAAAGGCTATAATTCATTTTGATAAAAAATTTTTATTTCAATATTTGTAAATTGAAATATGAACTGATGAACCTAGACTGATGAACCAACTCATGTATTTACATTTATTACCATAGCAACCAATTGAATAAAATAACAGATAAAACAGCTGTTTGCTCTAATATTAAATATTTCCATTAACAGCTGATTTCAAACTTTGAAGCAAAATATTTGTATTTCTAACTTTTAGGTTAGGTTTTTATTAAAGTGTATACCTGAGTCTTGCTGGTTCTTTTAACCTTTATTATAACGTCTGTTATAATATAATTTGATTTGAACATTTAACATTATTTACCATCTTAGCTTTGGGGTTTACTATTAATCCTACACTTTTATTATAAAGAAAACATAACATGATTATGTGTATAAAAGGTTCCAACAGGGTTAGCGTGCGGAGCACGCAGGGATTTCCTCTAGTCTGATATATAGTTGTAAACATAACCGCAAAGTATAATTTACGCTTGCGTTACAGATGATGGGTGAAATCAGCTGATATATTGTTACTCACGTAAGTGTACTCGCTATTATAGGAGTCGATGGTTCAAAGGAAATTTAAGTTAGTTTTAGTTAGTCAAAGTAATTTCTTGAATTAAGTTAGTTTGTTATGTCTCACAAATGCAGTTAAGCACTTTAAAACAACGGCTCGCTTGGTATTTTAAACTGCAGTACCAATTATTGTACTAGTTTTATTTGATGCGTTGCAGATAATTGCCTTTTCATTTGTTTTTATTCGTAGTATACACAGTGGATTTAAACAAAAGGTTATCAAGTCTTACAAATTCACTACGTCATAAGGTATTATTTCCTCTCACAATATTTACTACATTTTTCACTTTGGAAGCGGGCAAATCATTTCCCGGTTCCTAGCAATGCAGCAACGGTTGGTGCAACTATTGCTTTCATATTGGCCTTCCTGCTCATAGGGGCTGGCTGCTTCCGATTGCCCTGCTGAACTGGTAAATCTTTAACGAAATATATGTTTGCAGTTTAAAAATTAAGCAGCTCCGCCGTGTCCGGTATTTTATCTCCATATCTGGATTCAAAACAGAAAGTGAAAGTGAGACGAATGGCAAAACATAAAAACACAGACACTGAGAAGGGAAATAAAGCAGTAGACAAATTAGCAAACAAGCAAGAAGAAAATGTAAAACACTTTTCAAGACTTTGACTGTTTTTTTTTTTTTATAACTGTCAAAATCGGGTTTTCCCGTATCCAAAAACATATAAAATGATACCCCACACTGTATTTTCAACATGTTGACCCAAAAACGTGACCTTGACGCGCTACGACTCTTTAACTGTCAAAATCGGTTTCCCCCTACCGAAAAACATATAAAACGATACACCTACTTTTATTTTTTTAAATGTTGACCCCAAAAACCTGATCCTGACGTGCTACGACTCTTTAACTGTCAAAATCGGTTTTCCCTTACCGAAAAACATATAAAACGATACACCTACTTTTATTTTTAAAATGTTGACCCCAAAAACCTGATCCTGACGCGCTATGACTCTTTAACTGTCAAAATCGGTTTTCCATTACCGAAAAACAAATAAAACGATACATCTACTTTTATTTTTTAAATATTGACCCCAAAAACCTGATCCTGACGCACTATGACTCTTTAACTGTCAAAATCGGTTTTCCCTTACCGAAAAACATATAAAACGATACCCCTACTTTTATTTTTAAAATGTTGACCAAAAAACCTGATCCCGACGTGCTACGACTCTTTAACTGTCAAAATCGGTTTTCCCTTACCGAAAAACATATAAAACGATACCCCTACTTTTATTTTTTAAATGTTGACACCAAAAACCTGATCATGACACGCTACGCAAAATCGGTTTTCCCTTACCGAAAACATATAAAACGATACACCTACTTTTATTTTTTAAATGTTGACACCAAAAACCTGATCCTGACGCGCTACGACTCTTTAACTGTCAAAATCGGTTTTCCCTTACCGAAAAACATATAAACGATACCCCTACTTTTATTTTTTAAATGTTGACCACAAAAACCAGATCCTGACGTGCTACGACTCTTTAACTGTCAAAATCGGTTTTCCCTTACCGAAAAACATATAAAACGATACACCTACTTTTATTTTTAAAATGTTGACCCCAAAAACCTGAT
>JAGFPH010019514.1:0-15165 GCA_018207615.1 Philaenus spumarius
CCTTGGCACAGATATGTAAATATTGATAATCCATGTACAAAGTAATAACGTAGTTAATTATAATTCAACATTTAAACAGAAGCAGAAAAGATTAAATGATTTGTTGCAATTCAATTGCAAGTCCTAATCCTAAGACTAAAGAAACACATTTTATTAAACGTTTCTAAAATGGGAACAAAACTATTTTAACATTAAGAAATGAAATTATTTGTGTAACGAAATTAAAATGAAATTACTTAATATAAAAGTTGCGCAATAGGATGCGTCGCTACACTCAACAAACAAAATGTAGCCTCCTAATAGATTTTTTAAAGAATGAAATAACTTCTTTACTTTTAACTTCAATCTCATGATGTATCTTAAGTCTCTTTTCTCCTAGAGTATTTCTAATTACAATAAAACTCCAATTAACCAAACTCTAACTATCCGAATCGCTGATTATCAGAATCGCTTTCAGAATTTCAGATAACAAAATTAAGGGTCTGCAGTACATAAAAACAGTTTCGAATTTGACTCTACCGCTCCTTTCCTACGAAGCAGATTTGTGAACTATACTAGCAGTAGAAAGCAATCATCCGCGAGCCGCTTCACAAATAGTTCAAACGCACAGCGCATACGTCACATTGTATCTTGTGTTTATCTCTCCGACTCCCCTCCCCCCACCCCGTCTGAAAGAGCCGAGTATTTTTCCGACTAGCAAAGTTTTCGTCAGCGATATTTAATCAACAAGTCGGTCTATTTGTTTATCACAGTGATCATTCTAAATACCCATATGAACATAATAGCCCAGATACCTTAAACATAAGGTATCTGGGATAATAGTTTCTTGTTTTGTATCTTTATTTAGGGATTGTAAAAATGTAGGACATTTTGAACAATATAATTTCTGAATAACTGAAATGTCTCAAGACGAAAAATTTCTTCTATTAAAAATCTGATTTTTGTTTATTTGGATTATCGGAGGAATGTATTAGCCTCTCTCAATTATACTCGGAATAAATAAAGAGTATACGTAGTTCTACGTTTATGTATTTATTTATTATCATAAAAGATTTCGTAAGTTTTACAAGAAATTCAATAATGTTTGTGTGATACGTGATAAATTTTTTATTTTAATTCAAATTTGAGGATATTTAAAAAAACACACTGTCTGACACCCGCTACATCGTCGCTTCACCCATCAACATTATTATAATACCTATTTTTACCCCCTTAGGGGTAAATTTTTCAAATCTATTTCGTATTAGATGCATTTACTAGGTCCAAATTTCATGGCTTTGGTCCAACGGTGTAAGATGGACGTTGACTTGACTTTAAAAATACATTCTGTGTGAAACCCTCCTGTTATAACCTATCTTAGTGAATGCTTATACTATACTAGGAATATAGCCTCCAAAAGTCAGTCTGACATCCAGTCATTGATTGAATCTTATTATGAAACAGGCCTACGTATTATTATAAAATAACAGACAATTATTCAAAACTACACACAACTGAACACAAACAAGAAAACAAGAACAATTTAATTTTTCAATCATTATAGTAAATGAAATTTTCGTTTGAAAGTTTTAAATGGCCTCCATTTAAAAAATATTTAAGTCAAGTCATAACTTTTTTCTCTTGTAGTTAATACTAATTCAAAGGGTTTATACACATTTGGTATTATTTCATAATTTTGTAGGTATACTATGAATTTGATAATACAGAACGCATTTTGGTCACAGTAGGACAACCGAAATGATTTTAGACAAATTATCAGTGATTTGGTGTTAGCTTTGGACCAAGGAACAATCCCAGAAAAGACAAGAGTTACGAAAGATATGTTAAGAGATATGTGACAAGAGTTATGAAACACTCTGTATATCATTATGAACAATTACTCATTATAATAAAAATATATCTTACGTAAATAAATTAATATAATCATTATATGCAATTAATTATTATCAAAAATTTAAAAGTGTATCTAATTTCAATAAACTAATATAATCAATCCAGTTACAGTTGTTTGAGGAGCTTATCTAACTTCCATTAAACTTTTAAATTTTTGAACGCGAATATCTCGTAAACTACTGCCTCTATTTAAAAATTGATAAGGATCAATTGTGTAGATAATTTAATTCTCTTTATTTTTGATTATGAATACGTATTTCATAGAACCCATATTTTTCGAGATATTTACGAAAAACCAAAAACGTCACATATTTTGGCCCCCTGCCCCTCGCTCACCCCCTATCGATCAGGACTTTTGATATGCTCATTATTAGACCTTCCCAAACAAAACTACAAAGTTTCAAAACTTTCGGATTTCAAACTGTATAACGCCTAAAATGGGTCTAATTTGACTGGACTATAATAGAATATTGTCATCCTATAGAGCTTTATAAAACAAAGAAGTATAATAACACAGAGAAATAAAAACCTCTGAAAATACAATTTACGCGTTCGCGTGAGTGCGCGCACACACAAAGTGAACAGTTTTGGAAAGGAGCGACAGTTTCACCAAATAAAGTGAAAACAAGTAGACTGCTGATATTCCTGTCCTTGACGTAACGTCTGTAAATGTTTACAAATATTAGGCTCTATCGGACCCCATTTCCTGGATTTCTTGTTAGGGATACCAATCAACATCCGCTCTATAAAACGGTCTGATACCAAGTTCCGTTATATTACTTTCAGAAATTAAAATCTTTTTTGATATAATACAGAAGATTATATAATATTAGGCTACTCTTCTGTATATATTATTTTTATATGATTAGTTTATACTGCAATTTCTCAAAAATAAATACAAAATAATCTTTATTACATTCAGCCTTGAAATGTAAACGTTTAGAAAGACTAGTGACTACCAATCAGTGGCGGCTGGTGAGTTATTAACTTGGTGGTTGTAATTATGTGGAGAGAATTTTCGGAGGGTGTGGAATATGAAAGCAATTTAACACATTATTTTAGAAACATTATAGAAAAACACGTGGAATTATAAGTTTTTGTCTTAATTACAACAAATGTTAACTTAAATCCATTAAAATGGTATGGTTACCATTACGAACTAGTGAAAAATTTGTAGCTAAGGGTACTACTAGCCTACAATAAAATAGTAAATAAACTGAAAATAACAATTTAAATCATTCATGAATAAACATAGAAATCATGCACATTATATGTTTAAATATCACTAACCTCATTTAAAAAGAAAGTCCATCCGTCTGTTCTTCAGATGGGCAAACTTAAGAGAATTTTAATTTTATAATAAACATAACATTAACATAATCGAATTTATGAACTCGCCCCATATCCTATTTAGGAACTTAGTCTATACTTTTTTGTTCAAAAACTATTATTTGAATTGTATGGATGTTTGAAAATAGATTTGGGATAATGGGTTCAAACATTTTGGTAATAGGTTATGGCCTATCATTAAAACTATAATTAAATCACGAACGGCACGAATATTAATTATGAAAAGAATATTAACAGCTTTTGTTTGGCGTCTAATCAACACTACACTTTCTGTCTAGGCCCACTCAAATTGCTACAAGTTATGAAGAATAATGTAAAAAGGACTATTGTAATGGATTTAACTATGTACCGTACTATACTACTTTACTCTTTACTCACTCCGCATTCTCCGCATTACTAGTATAATCCAGACACACACACACTAAAATATATTAACACAATCTAAAACAAATAAACACCAAACACAGCTAGCAAAAATACGAGAACAACACATAACCTCAAAATGTCTTGTTTTATTCACTAAACAAAACATGAAATATGACAGAACAAAAAGGCATTCTGGTGGCAAAAACCTAGCGCCCCGGTGGCTGGTTGTAGAACTTTTGTGCACCTGATGGCTTTATGTGAGTTGTCATAGCAACTGATAAGTTCCAAACTCCCCACCAGTTTCAATGCTAATAACTGCATAAGACTCTGGTTGCAGAAGCAGTGCGTTCCCAGACGCTGCGCGCGAAGGTTGGGTTAATGTTCTTCGGCTTTTTAACCGTTTGTGGACATTCTTGGCCGTATAATTTTGGATTGAAATGAGGTTGATATTGATAAAGCACTGATATTTAAAGAAATATTAATGTGATTAATTTTTTGTTTTATTTCTTGGGGATTGTGCAACACTTGGACACTCGTACCGCTGTCATCTTTAATCCCACAGTTATGATTTACGACTCACTTCAAAGATCACGTTAACGCGGATGTTTTCCTTTTTTATCGAAATTATTTGTTAGTTTTTGAAAAATTTGAGATTAAGTTTGAAAACATTGTTTCGAGTTCTTGATTTTTTTCTGGTCAATGAAAACCGATATCGAAATTTTCAAAAAAGGAAAACCTCCGTTATTTTATCTTCTATCTGGTAAAAAAATGTATTTCCTTACTTATAAATTAAAGCAGATACAAGTGTTCGAAGGAAGTAATGTATACATTATTTTATTTTGTTCAGTACAAGTGTTTAAAGGGAGTATTTAATTCAGCGAGTTTTCGCCTTTTGGCGCATATTCAAGGCTAATTTTCTCGAAGAGGCATTCCATGAATTTCTTTAAAAAGTTAGACAATACACACAATCACCTAAATTATATGTTTAGCAAGTTTGGTGAATATTGAGCAATTATTTTGCTCAGTACACGTTTTTAAAGAAGGTATATAATTCAACGAGATTTTCGCCTATTGAAGCATATTAAATGCTAATTTGTCGAACAGGCACTCCATGAATTTCTTTAAAAAATTATACAACAAACACTATTACCTAAATTATATGTTTAGCAAGGTATTTATTTATTTAATATTACGTTGCAGACGAGATTACTTTATGAAATGTTACCAAGATTATCAAGTAATATTGTCTGCAGCAATATTCTTACTTGAATATTCCAAGAAACACCTTTACTAACAAAATACATAAAAACAAAAATTTTCAGAATGATGAGAGATATAAATAAATAAATATATAATATATAAATAATAATAAGATTTAAACTTAGAGTGCCGGTAATTATCGATAACTCAAAATTTAAAAACAACAAATTTTAAGTAATCAGCTTCAAATTAATATAAACATTAAAAAATATTATTTATTTAATGTAAGAGTTGCAAGCGAGATTACTTTATGTTAAAAAGTTACCAAGGTCCTCAAGTTATTTCTTCTGCAGCTTTAAGTTAAATGTTTAAAAAAAATCTTTACTAGCAAAATGCATTTAAAATTGTCAGAATAATTAGATATAAATAAATATATAATATACAAATAATTATAATAAAATTTAAACCTAGAGTAATAAAATTATTGATGACAAAAATAAAAAATAAAACACAATTTTAAGTTAAACTTCTAGACTTCTAAATATTTCAATTGTTTAAATTCAACTATTAAATTAACTATTCCCTAAGGCCCGGGGAAGGAAAATTTCTATAAAGCAGTTTTATTAAAAAAAATATATATATATTTTATGTCAGCAGTAATTATTATGTCATGTGCATATCTGCATATAAGCTACTCACTATGTGTAAGTATTTATAACTTTTATGTGTTTTATTTTATAAGTATTACACATGTTTTATTAAACAGCAGTATGATATTTAAGTTTTGGTGGTTTATTGTAATTAAATACAATTAATTTCAATAATGTGGCACATTTTATTCAATTTCGTATTTAGTTTTCAGAAATGTTTCAGAGAATCAAATTAAAAGTATACTAACATTGGTACACTACATCGGTTTATTACATACGAATTAGTTTTATTGTAACCCTGTCTTCTTCTTACATCTTTAGACTAATTATTATTGTTTACAGTCTACTTATTGCTTTGTGTAGTGTCAGTACTAAAACTAAAGAAGAGCGCATCTTAAAAATGTTACAGTTTTGCTAAGAAATTGAAATTATTGTAGCACAGAATACTTATGAGAAGCGGTGGGAATGGAGCAGGCGTTACCACCGTGACGTCATCACAGTAGCAGTGCCGGGAACGCTTTCCTTGGCGGACTGGTCGAGCCCATGTATTCTATAGCCCTGTGCTATTTTATACCGTTAGAGTCAGTTGGATTTGAATTTTACAGTTGAAATGGATATGAATTAAAGGTAAGTTTATATCAAATGTAATTTTACTAGCCCAATTGCAATAAATAAGTTTTATTTTCATAAAACAGAATGAGTAAAATAAAATTATAAACAGAACTAAAAATTTATTTCGATGGGAAATTGTCTGATGTAAGTTAAGCTACAAATTGAGCTTAGATTATTTTTTTTATAAGGGCGACAGGATCGACTTATTTGACAAAGATCGAACTTTTCAAATGCTAATGTTGAAATTACAATTATTATTGTATTTATGTAAACTAAAACTTCTACGTTGAAAAAAAAACATGTTTTGCAGTTCGGTTTTTGCAAACTTAAAATCTATGCGATAGGTTTAAGAAAACAATATTGACGCTGAAATCTGAGGCTATAACAGCCTATATTTTTTTATGTTTTATGTGTGATCACCCTTAACCCTAGTTCAAAACTGTAACTGTAAACTGAGGGCGTAAGGTCCACTTAGTTAGGTCCCAGTGTTGCCAGGTCTTCTAGTTGGAAGGTCATCCGATTTTTCAACAGGTGTCGGAAAACGGATCTTTATCAGAAATGTCAACAGTTATTAGCGTTACTAAATATTTAGGAGTTGTGCTTCGTTATTTCAGCTATAAATTATGAAGAATTGTCTCTACCTTTTTAGGACTTGTTCCCTTAGAATCGGCAGACGCTCAAGGGATTATAAATGCACTCGTTAGTTTAATCACAACTTCAGGCTTGCAAATGAGTTATATGGTTTGAATAGACACAGACGATCCAGAAAATTATGGCCGTCCTCAACTCGTGCTTGTAAGATGTGTTTGCCATTCTCTGCAACTTGCAGTATCCCATGCGCCAGAAGAAAAATTGCCGAGAAACATAGAATTGATTATAAGAGAGGCATACAACTGGTTTTCTCATTCTCCGAGTCGACAGGAAGAATATTGTAATATATATGAAACAATTAATTGTGGACAGAACCCATTGAAAATTGTAAAAATGTGTGCTACCCGATGCCTATCAATTGAATTTGCAGTAACCAGAATTTTAAATCAATGGACTGAACTGAAGTTGCTTTTTCAGACTTCAAAACAAATCATAATTACTGACATGTTTTATTCTATGTAAAATGATGACCTTAATAGACTTTATTTAGTGTATTTAAAATCCATTCTTTTAGAAGTACAGCTTGCCCTCAAGTCATTTGAAGGTGAAACATCAGACCCCACTAAATTATTGAATACGTTGGACTTTCTTATTACTACAGTTTGTAAAAAGTGGTAATACCAACTGCTAACATAGACTTTTTGAAAGATGATGTACAAACCCATCTGGATCGTTCACTTTATCTAGGCTACATTTTTGAGAACGGCATTTCTCTCAGCGATCAACAGATAATTTGAAAAAAGATGAATTGATTTTACCGTTAAATTATCAAAATAAATTCAACAAAGATTTCCAGAAAACATGACTGTCCTAAAAAAAAATCTGTTTTAAGTGTTGATGGTACATAAAAGCTCATAAAAATATATTAGAAATAGAGAACCTTTCAGAACATTTAGGTATCAGTGAGGATGTTATTGATAACATTGTTAGTCAATGGAATTATATAAATTTATTAAAATGGGTAAATACAACAGACAGTTTTTTTTTTTGCCGAAGTATATAATTTTAAAGATGCTTCTGGGTTAAACCCTTTCAATGACTTATGCGATTTGGCAATTTCGGTCATGTCACTACTACATTCAAATGCCGAAGTTGAAAGAATATTTAGTGCAATGAACATAGTCAAAACTAAAGTGTGTAATCAATGAATACTTAAATGTTAAGAAGCGCAGGTCTTATGGACTCAATTCTAACAGATTTTACAAACTTGGCGCCCTAAAGATTTGTAGTTGGGCACAGAACCGAGAGGAAGCGCTGGCAAACCATTTAGCGTGCGGTGGAGAGCGAGAGAGCGCGAGATAGTGTTTCTCCCCTCTCACTCGGTCTACGATTGGCTAGTCGGATTCAGGAAACGAATTTATGTGTTCAAGAGAGATTTTCAAACTTATCTTTGTTGCAGTGGCGGCTTGCCCATAAGGGCTCTCGGACGCCGCCCCTCCAAAAGATTTGAAAAAGAAAAAAAATTAAATTCCCATTCAATTATAATTATACATCTAACTAACCAAAGTGTTTTTTTCAATCACATACATCGAAAATGTAGGAAAAAACACCAAAAATAGCGCGAGAAGTTTTTATTTGTAGCCGTGGGTCGCTGGCCAGAACGTCCCAATCCATTACCATGCAGTTATATGAAGAGTGGTAGTGGTGGGGGCTGCTGTGCTATGAAGCGTCTAAGCTTGTGCCTTATGGAAGGTTTGGGACGGCGTCCGTACATGCGCAGAGCGACGTATCTAGTGAGTCGGAAAGAAGGATGGACTTCTGCTACAAGCAATATAACTAAAGGTGTGTAAGTAGAGTATTTCATATTTACATATGATAAGTATTTCAGAAACATATGGCATCACAAATTTAATACCTAGATTGCCTTAAAAACTCACTAAAATACACAAAATGTACAAACACCCCAGTGGTGTGTGCCCCCCCAGCATTTTACTCACGAGCCGCCACTGCTTTGTTGTACATAGAGAAGAAAATACTCAGAGAACATATTGAAACTAACGATATTGTAGAAAAGTTCGCTATGAAGAACAGAAAGTTACAGTTGATATAGACACTTTTATACTTTGACTATTTACTAATATTTCAAAGGAAGTTCATAATAAAAGTAAATATTTAAATTCAAAATGTATCTCTTTTGTTAAATACAATAAGCATTTGTTCTTGAGTTTTCATTTTTTGTCTTCTCTTTCCACCTTTAAATTTAAGAGTAATCCTATACAGTACTGTTAAACTTTGTATGTTTTTTATTTTAAGAAATTTGCAATAACTTAATCAATGTAGGAGATTTTTTAAACTAGTCTAGATTAGAAAAACTTTTAAGTGCTACAATTGCAGAAAGTGTGATTTCCAAGTGCCTAATTAATTTTTTTCCGGAATCCCACCATTTAAATATTCATTGCTAATACTCTCCTTCGCGCCATTGTTGATATAACGGCGACGGCAAATAATCTGAGGCGGAAAACGCCGTCTGCTGCCTTTATAACACTAAACTTCGATACACTACACTGCATCTACTCGTATATAAAATAAAGTGTCAGTGCCCAATTCAACCAAAGATAATGTCAGCAATATATTGATAGTTTATTGTAGCTTAACATTTGCATAGGTGTTAAAAACAAGTTAGGTATTTTAATATAAACAAAATCCGAAATATTTTTTCAATGGGGGGGGGGTTATACCCCCAAACCCCCCCCCCCTGGTTACACCTATGCATTAAACAATCAATCAAATCAAAAATGGACGTTTTACCATAATCTAAAATTGTTACTCACCCAAGATAAAACTACCCTTTGGCAGCAGAAAGTTGAATAAAACAAAGAAATACTCGTCTACCTACCTTCAATTATGATGATAAAAATATTTCAATGTGTTACTTTATTTACACCTTATTCTTTATTACTTTTTGGGATTAATTTTAATCTCACACAAAGCACTATAGCAATAAATAAATATTTTCCTGAATATACTATAGTATAATACATTATTTACATTTTTTTATAACTACAGCTCTTAATTTATTTAAAAAAATAAATGTTGTCTTATTCTAAAAAGTGTTTTCAATTAATTCAAATCATAAAAAAAGTTACTAGCCTATTTAAAAAAGTTTATTTAATTACTATAATATTACTTTATAAATGGTTTATGTAGTTCTATTAAATGTAAATGAAAAATCAACTAATAAACTCTAAGATTGTAGAGATACCACCTAGGCCTATGTGTCCTTATCTTTGATTCATAACGATATTGCTGATTGATCAGAATGTCGACTGCTGGACATGAAGAATGCGAGTAGGCCTATAGCAAGCAGGAAATAACATATTGAGAGGGGCCTGTGTTTAGTTTCCTTGACTAAGCCCACTTCGCTTCTGTTCACAAATCTGCTGCCGTCACAAATCACGACATTAAATGCGTTTTATAATGATAATACAACTAAATACATGACGAAAAACTTTCCGATGTGAAAGCCCCTCCTGTCGTTTGCTATAACATCAAATCATCTTCTTTATTTTTTTGAAAATATTTTTATATTTATAAGTCCAGACTCTGTTAATATATTCACGTTCAGTTTAGTACACGTAGCACTCAGGTGTTTCCAAATTGAAAGTTAAGTAAAATCATAATCGTAACTTTTAAAGTTGCTGCTGTTTCAAAATTTACGTTTGGTGTACAAATATGTTTGCAGCAGTTCTGTTTATGCAATAAAAACGTGTACTTACATGAAAATATCTCTGACCATGTTGAAAGCAGTGACCTCCTGTAATGATACCAGCAATTGTATACCAGCCGACTAACCGGCCTGCTTTCAATAACACCGATTGTAATCAGCTGATGGCAATTACGTATTCTGTTACTTTAGCAAAGTAATGTGACCACCGGTTTAAACAAACAGAACCTTGTGGTTGAAAGTTTTTAAATAATGCTGTGCATAAACATAAACTATAAATATATATATAAATATATAATGTTGTGCATAAACAGCTTGGCAATCAGGAAACCAACTCGATAACATAATTACATCATGTATATTATAATTAAATTCTCTACTTTACGTAGTTGCAACAATAACTTTTATATCTATAGTTTGTAAGGTTATTGTGTGAATGGATACTGTTTGTAAATAATGAGCCATTCCAATCTGGTAAATTGTCAAGACCGTAGTCTCGGTTTAAAGACAGCATCTGTTTTAAAACAATAGCTGCTTGTCTGAAACTGAAAAATGACTTTATTGAACGTTATATTGACTAAATTTTGAATAAATTTTGTGTGTGAAAGAGATGGTGAATGAATACTCTAGGATTGGTTACGAAAATTTATGGTGTTAAGAATTAAGCTTGGGATTTTTTTGGATACTTGTGGTGGTTCGTAATCCAGTCATAAGGGACGTTTTCTTCTGTCCTGCGGAGGTGCAGGATCAGTGATAATTTGTTGGAAGTGTGTGTATCGAGACCCTTCGGCTCTGTGTTTGACTATATTAGTTAATTTTAGGATGAAGTCCTCGAGTGTGGTAACAAAAGATAAAAGGAGATCACGGGTTAGGAAGTTCTTATAACGCGTCTATCCTATCAGTTCAATACATCACAAAGTAGATCTGTCAAAGCACATTCATGTTAACAACCGGTTGGATTAAATCCTTGACCCAAAAGATTATAAAATAATTCGTTTTAGAAGAACTTGGCTCCTGTTTCTTAACCTGTTTCAAGTTCATGCAATGGAGTAAGTAGGAAATGCAAGCATACAGGAATTGTTTAGAAACCAAAGGTTCATTTAAAAATAATAATGTCTTTACTAACAGTTACATTAACAAATTAGTTTTACTATTAAAAATTTGGCTACAACCTTAACTACTTAGCCCAGTAAAATTAGACTACCATTTGAACATTTCTTTCAAAATATATTCATAACTTTTTTATATTTAAATGGTAAGTTCGGTTCTTAAGTGGAAAATAATATCCACACACTAGCTCTGTCAAATCTTTTCATGTGGGTGAAATTTTTTAGTAACTTGTTTTATGTTTCAAGTATAAAAATTCACAAATTCAAAGTGGTTGATCCACTCGAAATCAATTTTGAAAAAATCAAAATGGTGGTAACTCCAAAATTTGAAATACTCAAAATATCGTTGTGTGGCGCATTTTTTGAAAGGTTATTTAATTCTAAATCCAAAAAGAATAATAATAAATATTAAAAAAATAATAGTACAGCAAAATTGGGCAAAATCGGAAAACACGATTTCATTGTTTTTTGGAAGTCATTTTTATTCGGTTAAATATATGGATGTGCAAATTTCACCCTTGGTTTTCTCTTGAAAGTCTACATTGAAATGATGTAACACATGACCACCTTCCCATTTAAAAAAAAAGTTAGATTAAAAATAGCGGATCCAAGAAGGCGGATAATTTTTTTGAAATATTAATACATAGTATTTTTACATAGAGTAGGTTCCTCAATCACATCTACCTTTAAATTTTCCTTATATAGGGCCTACGTAATATTAAACCGTTTCCAGATTTTTCGAACACCTGGTATATTAAAATATTTCAATTTAATAAATAATCTAAATTGTAACAATAAATAAAATACTAATTGCCACTATTTATCTATTTCTATATCAACAGTGTTTTTAATTGTTGAAATTCAGTCAAGAGCAAACATTCATACAATACACACTGTTCACATCTTTTTTCCAATCGATGTAACATTGGGAGAAAGCCAGCTGAAGAAAATTTTTTACAATTGGGGGAGGGTTATGACCCTGGTAACGCCTATGGTTAACTGGCAGTATCTTTTTTCGATTAAGTGTCCATAGAAAAAAAACATATGTTTTAATGTGAAATAGGTCATAAGAATAGGCTATTTGTTTGTATATTTTAGGCCTAATATGTATTTAAAAATTCTAGTGATCGCTCAGTGGTCGAAATTCGACCATAATTGATTAAAATTTATAATTTGAATGTTATTAAGGTTATATTGTCAAATACTAGACTATACCTGTATAATCACAGATTTCGCCAAGGCTACAAAGTTATTTGCCATGTTTGTCAAATTATATAACAACAATTAAATAAAAAACAAATTCAAAAAATGAAGATTGAATACTTTTTTATATATTTGTTTTATAGAAATAAAACACCAGGCGATTAAATAAAATGTTGTCCATTGAACTTGACATACATATTTTGATAATTTAATTAGTGATTCAAAACTTCTGGGAAAACGATTGTTTTTATACATTACGATGTATAAATTTAATTGTATGCTCCAGTAAAAGAGAAAGCAATCGGCGACTCGCACGAGGATAGGCTTAACAATGTAGTTTCAGGGAGCCGAGTGCTTTGACATTGACTCACTTCAAACAATTTTATACTTTTTTTTTTTTACCATTTTATATAATTTTTATATTTGCGTGATGAGAAAAAAACTAAAGATTCTGTATTAAATTTCGGATCCGGCTTGCGTTTTACTTTTTTGAATTTTATTTTAATTTTCTGAGGAAGATAATTCAAACTTGGTATTTAAAAAATTGTCAATTGTATAACAAATGGAAGGTATTTAAAACAAACGTTTACATACATGGCTGATTGTAATTTAAAGTTTATATTTTATTTATTTTTCAGAAATTGCAGTATAAACTAATCATATTTATAAACTGGACTGTCAATATGCGTGTAGCAATAAAACGAGATAATGAACAAAACTATTAATTCATTATTTACAAAGTATTATAAACTCAATACAAATTTAACTTTCCATACACGAAATAGATATATTTACTGACAAAATATGTTTGTAGCAATACAAAATATAGTATTAGTACTTAATTATTTACAAAGTTATATACGCAATTGCAAATTTAAACTTAAATGAAAAATAGCCATATTTACAATATCAATTAGAAAATAATTACAACAAATTGTGTTCCTGAAAATACCTATATAAGTTATATTTAGTTTCTAAACAAACAAAACGCGATTGTGTCTGGGATTGTTAACCCTTCGTTCAGCCAGCCGCACTCGGCAAGTAATCTAAATATAGTACAAATGAATTGTATTATCGTTATACCAATGAGAGGGGAGAAACAATGTCACGCTCTCTCGCTCTTCACCACACGCTAAATGGTTTGCCAGCGCTTCCTCTCGGTGCTGTGCCCAACTACAAATCTTTAGCGCGCCAAGTTTGTAAAATCTGTTAGAATTGAGTCCATAAGACCTGCGCTTCTTAACATTTAAGTATTTATTGGTCTAATCGACTTGCTACAAAAACTTTAAATGCGATACTACACATAACATTTGGGTTGAGAGTGTTTCACTTAGAGTGTTATTCTTAGACTATCGAAGAAATTATGAATGTTGTCCTAGATTTGAATGAGATATGTTTTAAGTGAATATTTTGTATACATTTTAAATGAATATTTTTGAGACATGTGTTGTTAAGCGAATATTTTTACATATTTAGTAGTCCCTACAGTAGTAGAATAAGGATTTTTATAAACTATATTAACTGTACAATATTTATATCTATGTGTGTATATGTGTAAACGAGCCAAAATTTTATAACACACAGGTCACAGATGCTTTTATACGTTTTTAATTTGAAAAATTCTAATCAAATACCCTTAATAATTTTATTGTCGTTTTATATCTAGCTAGGCTACTTTCTACCGACTTTTTAAAGATCTGATAACGACATTTCGCTGGAGCTTGTTGGCAACACTGGTAGTGGCACTTCGTGGCGGAATCCAGTGAAGGGGCGGGAAATATCCATGTGCGGGAATCTGTTAGAAATGGACGATATGGTGCTACGCTACAGACGGAGGATTTTACACTTTGCAAAATGTACAGCTAGAACCTTTCTGAAGAGGGGTGTCTTTATTTTAAGTAAAGAATAATATGCTGTTTTATTACCTACTTGCTGTTTTATTATGCAAGGCTACAAGTTCAAAATAGTAATTTCGTCAGTAATTTTCAAACAGTTGATATGGAAACACCTCTTTCGAAACAGTTTAAAGTTTTATAAAATTATTCTTCGAAGTGTTCAATTTCAGGTAAAGATATACTTACAATAGTTCTAACTTTTTAAAACAACTTGGTAAACTAGTTTGTGTAATAAGCCCAGGTTTAATAATATATTATGTTTAGGTTATGTCAGTTAGGCTAAAGGTTTTATTTATTGATATGACTTGTGATTGTAATACATTATTGTTTCTTGACCTATTAGAAAGTATATTTATATGCCTGTTGGCTATAGGATATATAAATAAATATCTCATTATTTAATAATGTATTTTTTGATAGGTCTATTGGCGCAATTTACTATTCGACTCAAGGCTAACCTATGTCAACAGAAATGCAAGAATAATAAAAAAAAACTGAAAGTTTCTAACCGATAGTATTTAGTCGCAGTATGTTTACCTGTATTCAACATTTAACAGTAGAATGTAAACACC
>JAGFPH010019516.1:0-15164 GCA_018207615.1 Philaenus spumarius
ATGTTCGTATCATGCAGTGCTTTATATACCTGTCGTGCAAAAGTTTTGTTCCTACCGTCTGAAAGTCATGTGTATGTCAAGAAAAATCATGTACTAGACATGCAAAAGTTATATTCGTATCATGCAGTGATTTATATACCTGTCGTGCAAAATCCTACCGTCTGAAAGTCATATGTGTCAAGAAAAAATCATGTCCTTGACATGCAAAAGTTGTGTTTGTATCGTGCTATCATGCAGTGATTGTTCCTATCGTCTGAAATTCATGAGTATGTCAAGAAAAATCATGTCATTGACATGAAAAAGTTATGTTCGTATCGTGCTGTGATTTATGTAGCTGTCGTGCTAAAGTCTTGTTCCTATCGTGTGAAAGTCGTGTGTATGTCATGCCTAGATGTACACTATTTCATGTTTTCGTTGCACAAAAGCCATGATCTTCGTGTGCCATGATCTTCCTTGAAAAAATTAATGTTCCTGTTGTGGAAAGTCATGTTCCTGTTGTACAAAGTCATATTCCTGTTATGCAAAGTCATGTTCCTGTTGTGCAAAGTCATGTTCCTAAAATGCAAATAGTCATATTCCTGAATACACTATCATGCTCGTGACGTGTAAAAAGTCATTGTATATTGGAAAATTATCAACACGAAAATATATTATTTTGTTAATACAAAATTCTCTTCGGTCATCATTTACTTCGAAATTTTTTTAACTTTGCACAAAAATGTAAAATGTCGAAATAATACGAGTATAACTATTTACTTACTTATGTAAGTACAAAGCAAGAGATTATGAATATCATGAGCAAACTGTATTATGCGGGATAAAGAGGCTAAACACGGTATTAAAGAGGGTCTATATTTCAAGGCAGTCTAAGTCTACGGTATAACGTTATAATACAATCCTCTTAAAGATACAGACAATCCGGGAAGATGTTTTTACAACCGCAGAAAAGCACTGAAAAGAATCTTTCTTCTTTCCGAGGAAAGTAGAAAAGGGGATTTGAAAGTCCGCGGGATGAAGTCGGCTATAAAGCTGGCTCGGCGGAGAAGATATATGAAAATTAAATGGAGAATAAATGGATCAGAGAGGGAGACGGGGAGAAGGAAAACCCGCCTCACAACTTCATACTCAACAAAACGCTACGGTTAAGACGCGAAATAAATTATCGGTCTATTTCAGTTTCTCCCCTTAAGTAGAAAAATAAAACTCGGAACAGAATTCCGAGAACGCTTTCAGAACTTTTCCCGTCTCTGTGATGCCGTTAAGTTAGTTCGGCTTTATCACACGCAGTATTGTGGGCGAATATTACTGTTACCGATATCCGCCCGAAATGTAATGAAGTGCCTATACTATTATCAACTCATAGAAACAATATAATATAACAGTTGATTTCACCCGTCATCTGTAATATTTAAACCAAACCTAGATTATACTTTGGAGTTATGTATACAACTTCAATCAATAATATAACGTCTTGTGATTTTTTTTTTTTTTTTTAAAGAGTTGTAGAACTAATGTATGCTGTAATACGTTATAAGATTTGCTTTCAGGTTATAAAATGAATATAAATACAACCTTTTACCTTCAATATATTAATTTATACAAATTTAAAGAAGAACCCATTCGTTTGGATTCGGAAACATTCGTACATATTCGTATAACATATAAACATATTCGATTATTAATTATAATATTAATAACTTCTAAATCATTTAATATATCAATATGAAATAATGCAATTAAAGATAACACTTTTTCCTTTATTTTGATTTATAATAACTTATAGAAATACAAAATGTTTACAGTTTTATAAAATCATCTAAATAAGCCTTATAATTTAATCCCTAATGTGCACATTTACCGAGTTAAAAATCCCTTCAACTTGCTATAGGTAGGATAGTCCGGTCAAAGTAGACATTTCAATTTGCAATAATTCGCATTGAGTTGAAAATTTTTACAGACCTTGGGGACATTATTACAAATAAAATACTAAAAGTCCCCATCGATCCCACATCTGCAAAAAAAAGGTTATTCAAGTTCAAAGGTCAAAAAAAATTGTTTTGCCGGTTTTTCTGTAAATGGTAAGTTTTAACACAAAAATATATCAGACAAAAGTTATAGTTTTGAAATTATCTACAAAAACTGTTCTCATACTTTTTTTAAGAACCACCAAAACCACCATTCCTGAGATATTGCGATTCTAAATCACCGAAAACAATAATATGTACGCTGAACCGCCTATGCACACCATCGGATGTGTTTAATATGAGTAAAAATATTATATTAAAATACAATATTGGTTTGTGTAACTTATGCATACAAATTATACGATTTTGAGAATATAGACATAAAAGAAACGTAGTCCCTACTTGACCGACTACATGAAGTTTGTTGTTCTTAAATAGTATTTTTTAGTTTATACTATGTACTTACGTCAAGTAGAAATCTTGTATTTTTGTATTTATTAGTATTTCATAACAGCTGTTTCGGTACAACGTATACCATCATCAGATGAAAAAAACACATACACACATTACACTGATACACATTACACAGAAATAAACATAAAAATTGGTACTGCAGTATAAGTCGAAAATAAAACAAAGTAGTGCTTAAGTACTGTAATATGGTCACATCTTACTATTGTGGTGGTCAACTGTTCACTGAGAGATTATATAATTTGTCTTACCCACAATCCTTGGCATTCTTATCTAATGTAGCAAGAGTGTCATATAGGCAGTTAGATGCAAAGTTCAATTTATCATTCAACAAATTATCTGGGTTAATTTTGAATTGTTTATATATTTGGTATTCCTCTAATACATCCTTAGTCCTGCCTTTATTTAGGATGTGAATGACTTCCAGATTACTATCGATGTCTGTGTATTTATGGTCGTTGTCTATCAGGTGTTCAGCATAATTGACCGAGCGTAAGCGAGGTCTCCGTTTTAACTCGACCGTTCGGCATTTCGTCTGTGTGTCTGTGTGTCTGTATGTCTGTGTGTCTGTGTGTCTGTCTCACGATTACGGCCAAACGCCTTGACCGATTTTGATGATTTTTTGCATGAATGCTCCTTATTCCTAGGCCAAGCCATGTATATATACGGGTTTTTTCCATTTTTCATTTTAACCCCTTAAATTAAATAAAAATGGCGGCCGGACCGTTTCTCTCAGTGTAAGCTTTTTTCCAAAGCCAGTTTGTGGCTTAACCGTAAGTCGAATTTAAAAACAAATAATATTTTGCTAAAATCAAATTAAATTTTAAACAAAATTGTATTCGTGATTTTTTTCCGTATCTCTAACGGTAAGCTCACAAAATGGCCGTAAACTTCGAATTTGTTAAAAATCGTCCAAGTTTTTGTATTTCAACCATGTTTTTATATGTTTATTCTAAACCAATTTAAAAGTGTTCCATAGCTTTTTTGTAGATAAAGGTTTAAAGAATTCATATATGCCAGTAAAAAAAAATATTTAAGTAAAATTAAGAAAGTTATTAGCTCAAGAAACAATCACGTTCAGTAACGAAAGGAAAATGTTTAACTTTAGGCCTACATAAAAAGTAGTAAAAATTATTGTAATTTTTTTCATAAATGTAAAAAAGTTTCGTAATTTAGTATTTTTATCAATTTCAAATTTATTATTTTGAAAACACCAGTTTTTATGTTCCTACTACTAGGCCTGTTTTGAATAGTAATTTAGGAATATAAATATCATTTGCCCAAAAATGACATATTATTATAAGAAAGTGTAGAGGATAAATCAAAGAATTGATCTGTATACCTGTAAATTATCATTGTAAATTTCATAAAAGTATTTGACTTAGCTTTATTTGAATTACAAAATGAGATGAAACAAATGAAACCTCGCGGCGATAAAGGACATACAAAAAATGACAGTAGGATACCGTGGGAAGTGTTGGTACATGGGTTGAGATCACTATCACGACGTTTTAACATCGTTTGTTTTCATTATTTCTAATATTGGAATATGATATGGAACTTAAGTTAAGGGTGCGCCATACCAGGAAGAAACAGACCTATGCAGCCCTCTGCAATCTTAGAAATCATTCATTCAATTTTGAAGATAATGTTTTGAAATTTGCGGGAAGTTGTTAACGAACATCTAAACTATAATTTTTAGGTGCTAAACAATGGAAATTATCTATTTTACTTAAAGATAATTAGCTTATAAGTAGGCGAAAAACCTGATTTTCAGTTGAGTTACTTGGAAACATGAAGTCGTTTGAACACATTTTGTGTCCTACAAATTGTACATTGAAGTTTTCTGAAAATGTTGCAGTTGAAAGAATATAGATAAAATAAAAAATAAGGCAGTACTTTGCAATCATGCAAGGGCTTGCAAGCGATATTCTTGCTACTGTAAAGTGGCGCGGTAGTGCGTCAATTCAGTGAAACAGGCTAGCGCAAGTCTTTTCAATGTTGACTCCTCCCACTTTGTCTGTCTTCCCGACATTTGCGAGAATCCAGTGCGTAATATTTCTGTTTGTACTGTTTATTTTACAATATAAGATTTCTAAAATGCCGTCACAGCGTTCTAGAAAGAAATCAGGTCTAGCATTGTCAACAAGAAGGAAGAGTAGAAAGATTAAAACAAACTATTATTAATAACAAATTATTAATAAAAATTAAAAGTTGTTTTGTACATGACTAGTGCAAAACAAAATGACAAACTAATGTTATATTTTTTTTTAAATCCATTATGTATATTCTTCAGCCTTGTAAAGCAGTACAAAGAAACAAATGTGCTTTGGATTATTACACTGGATGTCACAAAAAACCTGATATACGTTGAAATAAATACAAAATTTTCCGTAACTTTTTTTCAAATTCTGCTTAGTTTAGTCGCAATTTGTCATTTAGTTTGTTTACAAAAACTCAGAAATAGATAAATAAGACATTGGGTTCAAATTAGATATAAAAAGCGTTTTGTATGTTACAATTTACAAGTGCAAAATAGCGGTTATTACGAATTTTTAAAGGGATATAACTTGAAAACCGTTAACATAACAAAACACAAACGTCACTAGTTCGACAGTTGTGTCAATATATAAGCTATCATTGAATGTACTATTTTCTTAGAAATACGGACAACCTATATAAGGTAAAGCTATTTTGAAAGTGTCAAAAATTCGAACTAAAACAAAGTTATACTATTACATTAAAAAAAAATTATTTTAGACAAAACCTCCCACAGCGCGAGGGAGAGCCTATGCAAAGAGCAGAACATACAGACGTCGTTACTTTGACAGTTCCACCGCATTGTGTCAATAGGTAAGCTATCATTCAATTTACAATTTTTTGTTGCATTTGCGCCAGAGCACAGACAAAAGGTATACAAGTATTTCAGCGGGGTATGGCCAGAAATTATGGCAGCCAATAACTTTTTAACAAATTATACCGACAGCATCTTGGAGTGCGTTACTTCAAACATAGCCGAAAGTTTTAATGCAAGACTATGTAAGTTTGTTGGAGGAAAAAGAGTAAACTTTGCTCAAAGAGAAAGCTACACTGTACGAAGTGAACTCTCGGCCATAGCAGTAAACGAGACTGACAATTTGCATCGCTGTATTCATAAAAAAATAACTGTTGGCCACAGCCCAGGGATCTATTCTGAAAAACTCTCACTAGAAAACAGAATAGAAAATCTGTTAGAAAAACAAGATTATGCATTAAGAAAAAGTGGGACAAAAGACACATGACATGTGGGACAAGATGGGACATCTGCAGACAAAGACTATGGATCTGTTGAATGTGCTGAGCTGGACATGGAGCCAGACATTTATGAGCAGAATAAAATGGACTTCCTGGAGTCAATAAATATCAATGACGTTCGCCGTGAAAGGAATGAAAAAGAATCTCGGGGCCAAAGCCAAAGTGAGTTGTAGTTGAGAGAGAAGGTGTAGACTTACAGCATCAAATTTTGGTAAAATCTGCAAAATGCGTAAATCCACGTCGTGAAAAAAAAACAATTAATTATATCTACTGTACAGCCAATTCAATGGAAATGCCGCTACAAAATATGGCATTGAAAATGAAAAAACTGCAATACAGGAGGTTGAAGCGTATCGGCACCAACATTGATGAATGCGGATTATTTATCGACAGCAACCTGCCCTTTTTAGCTGCAACACCAGACGGAATTTTGGGAGATAAGGGGATTGTCGAATTGAAGTGTCCTGTAAGTGCACGAAATATGTCACCACTGGAGGCGACTAAGGCCAAAATAATAAATCTCTGTGAAGTTGATCATCAGGAAGAGCTTGTTTTAAAAATAAACCACTAATATTTTTATCAAATACAAGGACAGCTTCATATAACGAAGCGTACATTTTGTTTATTTATTGTATGGACTCCACAAGGGTTATCCATTGAAAGGGTAAATAAGGACGACGAGTTCTGGGAGACTAAAATGAAAAGACAATTGGTTTCATTTTATAATGAGTGTAGGCCTATGCTTCCGGAACTGGTTGACCCTAGATACCCAAGGGGATTACCCATACGGGAGTGGAAACGTTGGAAAAACGAGTGAAAAAAAAGATTTTCAAAAAACTATATATTTTGTATTTTCAATAACATTGTAAACAGATTTCTTGTTGTTGTATATTTGTAAATAATAGTTATTTATATATCTAAATAATTAGTTTTTTGTTTGTAAATGAGAACTTTTTATGTGAATAATAATATTATGTCTGTGTAAATAATAACATTTTATGTACAAATAATGATTTTGTATGTGTAAATAATTTTTTTTCTGTGTAAATAACTTTTATAGGTTTTATAATTATTGTTTGTGTGTAAATAATATATTTTGTAACTGTTTGTGGATAAATAATAACTTTTGAATGTGTAAACACATAGTATATTTAAGCCTAAATAATGATTTTGTTTGCGTAAATATTTTTTTCTGTGTAAATAACTTTTATAATTATTGTTTGTGTGTAAACAATATTTTTTTAACTGTTTGTGGATAAATACTAACTTATTTATGTGTAAATACAGAAGGTTAAGTTTTTTGTGGGTAAATAATAAAATATGATTAAGTAAGTAAATAATGATTTCTATGTGCAAATAATAACTTTTTATGTGTAAATAATGATTTTTATGTGAAAATTATAACTTTGTATGCGTCAATAATGATTTTAATGTGAACATTGTAAGTTATTTATGAGTAAATAATAACTTTTGTATGTACAAATAATAATTTTCATAATGCATAAATAATAATGTTTTTTTTCTCATCAAAATGAAAAATGAGTAAGTTAATTATTTATTTCAAAATAGGCCTATAGCTATACCTATTTGTTCCTAGATTCCGAATTTAAAGCAATGACTACATATCAATTGATATGTAGTCATTGTTTAAAGTAGGCCTAATTGGCTATGCTTATCTTCAAGTTAGGTAAATTTACTCCTTTCTAAAACATGAGTGTTGTACTGGGGCTCAAATACAAATTAAA
This sequence comes from Philaenus spumarius, assembly GCA_018207615.1. NCBI lineage: Eukaryota > Metazoa > Arthropoda > Insecta > Hemiptera > Aphrophoridae > Philaenus > Philaenus spumarius. Next base: position 7,475 of record JAGFPH010019516.1, read on the forward strand.
ACATTAATGAAAAAGGAGGATGCACTTTACCAGAATTATTCAAATTAACCTAACAAGAAAATGCAAGTTCAGGTAATTTTGCAAGGCATTTTTCTAAAGAAACTTACAGAAAATTAATTTTAAATCGAATTCTGGATGTGATATGGATGTTTAATTTTAAGGTTTTTTTCTTTTCTTGTTTTTGTGACAAAATATATACATATAGTATATATTTTTTATGATAAAAACCAGGATTTAATTTGGATTGAAAGATCGATCTTAAGTGTCATAATCATATAACTAATTGTTGTAAATTATTGTACTATTATAGCCAAATTATTATACATCAAATTTTATAAAAACCGACACTATTAATATGCAGACATTTCATAGTATAAATTAAATGACTATTTGAATATTATAGATACCTACAGATGTGTAGGTAGGCCTATGTCTTAAAAATATTATTGTCAACAAAACGTGCACTTAGGAATATAGTTAAAAAGTGATTTTTTTACTCAGAACAATAATGAATAAAGTCGAATGTCGAACGTTTCGGCAAGTGTTACAAAAGCCTATGTTTCATACTTTATTTAATTGCTTTGTAAATTAATAATAACTAACATTTTGCAACATTAGTAAACAGTTTGTTTGTATTATTAAGTACAAAACAAAATAAAGAATTCAGTTATTCAATTCCTTATTTGCCTTCTAGTCCGGTCAATTTAGACCAAAAAATAAGAGTAAAGCTACATAAATTCCCACCAAGCTGAAAATCAGTAAGATTGTTAAAAATATGATTAAAAATAAAATTTGAAAGTTCCCCATCTTTCCCCTGTATGGAAAAATTTTTATTCAAGGTCAAAGGTCAAAAAAATGAGTTTTTCGCGATTTTCAGCAAAACGGTAAGTTTTATCATAAAAATACTTCAGAGAAAAATTGTAGATCATAAAATTATCTACAAAAAATATATCAATCCTTTTTTCCTACGTGCCACCGTTTTTGAGATATAACGATTCAAAAAGTTGTAAAAGTTGTAATCGTCATAATATGCATGAGTACGCCACGTATATACATCTCTACAGTTGTAATATATATGTTAAAATAATTTTCTATCGGTCATTGTATCTTACACTTATAATACACTACATCGCGTTGTGTGGGATAGCGAAGAAACATTTAACGTTATCTTAGATAAATACGTACAGTATGTACGTCGACATTTTGGTTCCAGAGTTACTGTCGTATTTGATGGCTATAATGATTGCACGAGAAATACCAAAACTGCAGAACAACGTCGTCGAACTTTAGCAACATCTACATCAATTGATATTTTATTTGATCAAAATATGACAGTTCCAACCACTCAACAAAAATTTCTTACAAATACTCACAACAAGTCTCGGTTCATTTCAATGTTGAAAGAAAAATTTACTGCTGAAAATATATTGGTAAAACAAGCTAATAATGATGCTGATGTATTCATAATTGAAACAGCAATAGAACAATTCAATTTGACAAATACAACTATTGTTGTTGGTGAAGATGTAGACTTACTCGTATTACTCACTGCTCGAACTCCAACTGAAAAAACTATTTTCTTCTTAAAACCAGGAAAAGCTCGACATCAATCGGAAATATATTCATCAAAAAGTTTATCTACTTTTGCAAAGTGTCAAAATCATGTACTATTTTTACACGCAATAACTGGCTGTGATACAACATCTGCATTTTACAGAAGGGGTAAAATAACAGTTTTCAAAATGTTTGAAAAACAAAATTTAGTTCAATGTGCTGAAGTTTTTAAAAATAGTAATTCAACTCGACAAGAAATTATCACTAACGGCATTCGCTTTCTTCTTTCTATGTACGGAGCTCCTAAAAAAAACTACCTGCTTAGATAAGTATAGATATGCATGTTTTGTTAAAAATACTAAAAGTAAAAAACAAGTACAATTAGCTTGTCTTCCTCCAACCTCAGTTGCTGCTCATCAACATTTTTTTCGGGTATATTACCAACTTCAAGTGTGGCTTGGTTATCAGCTAGACCCTACAGACTGGGGTTGGAAGTTGGTCAACAATTCATTAGAATCAGTTCAAACTTTACTTCCACCTGCGCCGGAAAAATTGCTGAACACAATTTTTTGCAACTGTAAAAAGGGGTGCAGTGCTAAATGTGGTTGCAAAAAAGTCGGACTGTTTTGTTCTCTGGCATGTACACAATGTGAAGGCCGGTCGTGCTCTAATATTGAATCACCAACAGTGGAGGATCCGTTTGATTCCTACGAGGCAACATGCGATACATCGCTATTACACAGCTTACATGTACTCAGGATGAAAATGAAGAAGAACAAAAACAAGAAGAACAAGACGAACAAGAACAAGAACATCAAGAAGAAGAACAAGAAGAAGAATTTGAAAGTTACAACTCGGACGATTAAATTTCACTACTTTTTTTTAACTTAAATTGCTTTTATCTTTTCAATCTCTGCTAATATCCATTATTTTGCAATAGTTTCAAATTAAACAGGATCACAACAGACCCGTGGAATAGGCCTACTGGGGAAACCACGTCAAAAAACACGCTAAGTACACTACCTCATAGGTGGCGTGGCATACTCATGCATATTATGACGATTACAACTTTTTGAATCGTTATATCTCAAAAACAGTGGCTCGTAGGAAAAAAAGTATTGATACATTTTTTGTAGATAAATTTACGATCTACAATTTTTCTCTGAAGTATTTTTATGATAAAACTTACCGTTTTGCTGAAAATCGCGAAAAACTCATTTTTTTGACCTTTGACCTTGAATACAATTTTTTCCATACAGGGGAAAGATGGGGAACTTTCAAATTTTATTTTTAATCATATTTTTAACAATCTTACTGATTTTCAGCTTGGTGGGAATTTATGTAGCACCGAATGTCTAAACTGACCGGACTATTCGCTGCGTTGCTAAGTGATAATTATTACTAACAGTAGGGCTAACAAGGAAAGTAAGTACACTTGTGGGTGTCTACGTTGTACTTCTAGTCTGTATGAAGGTTTAACCCAAACCTTGTCAATCATTTCTTTAGCTCCGCCTCCTCACTGCTAGACTGATTGCCAGCGCTCCTAGTGGATTTATTCAACATCGTGCTGAGGATTCTCTCTAGTGGTATAGCGCACCCTTAACTTATGATACATTGTTAAGTTTGAGATATGGAAGTATGTAAATATTTAATTGTATGTTGTTCCTCTATAATGCGATATTTTTAGCTATCTTACGCATTATTAACCTAAATAAAACACAATTCCTCTAAAAGAAATCTTTAGCAGTTAAAGCTCAAGAAAAGAAATAAAAACGAGAACTAGAAATCCCGGAATCGCGGGAATTGTAAATAATGTTTCACTGGCTAAACCTTGTGCTTACTTTCTTACTGGCACACTATTTTTAACCTAAGCTCAAAACCACATTTGTTATTTCAACGAGCGAGGTCTACTGTTCACAGAACTACTAGTTAGAGCTTATTTTTGATAGGTTATTATGCGGTAAATGTTCCTTAAACCTGGTTTTAAAGCTCCTTCCAGTTTGACCAATATATTGTTTATTGCAATCATCACAATGTAGTTTATATACACCACATTTTGTAAATGGATGGTTGGTAACAATAATGGTGTTAAAATTAAAAATGTGGTTTAGGCTTCCAGAAGTTCGGTGTGCTATTGCATATCCTATTTCTCTAAAAAGGTTTCGAATAGGATGTTCGAGGTAGCTACTGTATTTCATGGACACGCATTTTGGTTTGGGTGGAATTTGTGCTGTGTTCAAGGGTTTTTGTTTTCTTAAGGTTTTTAATTTATGTTTTCGAACACAATTATCCACAATGTTAGCTTTGTAACCATTAACTATTGCTATTTGCTTAATTATATCGAGTTCATTATTGAAGTCTGCAGTGTTCATGGGTATTGAGAGTGCTCTGTGTACATAACTGTAAAAAGCAGCCATTTTATAGGATTGTGGGTGGTTAGATGTGGAATGAATGGTGTGGTTTGTTTGGGTTGGTTTCCTGAATATCTTGAAATTGTGTTTGGCTTCTATTTTAGTGATGGTGAGATCTAGGCAATTCAATTGGTTATTGTTTTCCGATTCAGAGGTAAATGTAAGTGATGGATGGATATTGTTTAAGTAATTATTGAAATTGGTCAGTTGTCTTCTGGTGCCGTTGAACATGCAGATTATGTCGTCAGCGTATCTGTGGTAATATATTATTTGATTATAATATTTGTTGTTGGTATTCATAATGAATTGGGTTTCTATTTCGTGTAACAAAATATCTCTGCCATTATTCCTGATAGAGGAGATCCCATTGCTAAGCCATCACTTTGTAAATAGATCTTGTTATCAAAATGGAAGTAGTTTTGTTGGAGACATAGTTTTAGTAATTCTAATAACTCAGATATAGCTTCCTTACTAAGTTTGCTGTTAGACATAAGGTTGTTCTTGAGGATGACCAGGGTTTCATTTATGGGTACATTGGTATAGAGGTTTATTTGCTATATCGAAGGAAGCCAAGTTATATCCATGTTTAATTGGGATATCACTAATTTTATTAACAAGGTCTATGGTATTGATGAGGCTATAATTAGGTTCGAGGTTAATTCAATTTTTAACGGTACTTTCGAGAAACTTAGCTAATTTATATGAAGGTGCTGTTGTGAAATTTACAAAAGGTCTGATAGGGTGTTGGGTTTGTGGATTTTAGGTAGTGCTTTTAATTTAGGTTTTTAACGATTTGGTTAATCAAATGTTTGCTTTCATTAAATTTTTTATGTTACTTTGTGGTTGGGTCTTTGCCTAAATATTGGTAGTGAAGAATTCATGAGCATTTTAAAAATTATGTATTTCTGATCTGTATCCAATTATATTAATCTTCCTGTTATTTTACTCGGGGACTTACTAGCAGACTATACTATATTAAGTGGTAGTTAAACTCACGCGCCAAGCGTTCCGTGCTGCTAGTCATCTGAAAGTTTTACCAAAATGATAATAATAATAACTCATGTACACCTTATGTACTAAAATGAATCTATGTCTATGTAAGCCAATACCATTCACAGACTCATCGCGGTTTCTCCGAATCCACTGAACGGATTATAATGAAACTTGGCACACTCCTTCCTCTAAGGTCGTAGACTTTCGTAAGAAACGGTTTTGGAAAATTCATTCTGTAAGGTGGTTACAATTAGAATTAGAAATATTTATTGTCGTTGAGCAAACCAAGTTACAACAAAGGTTAGTAAAGCAAAAAAAATTACAAAATCACTATACAAGGTACATATATGAAACTAAACATAAATACAAGACATAGTGCATACGTAAGACTCAAATACAAGAGCATAGATATTTCAGTCCATAAACTCTTCGGTGGTATGGAATCCCTTCCTTTTTTTATTGCCATATATGTTCAACACCAACTTAAAATACATAGTTGCAATTACCTCAGATTTGGCAGGAAGCGTATTAAACAACTTTGCTCCTAAGTATTTAAAACTAGATTGAGTTTGTTTTTAGCCGAACAAAATCGCAATCAAATAAATTTCTGTTTCTTGTTGGATAGTTGCGCTTAATATTTGTGCTAATTTACTGTTATATACTATAGAGTTTGAAGTATGAAAATACAAGATAGGAAGGTTGAGATCCTACATTCGTCATGATACCCATTTAACGACTCTGGTAGCTTTTTTTGCCAGAGGAATACTTTTCTGGCAGCTGAGGAATTTCCACAGAGCGTTACACCATAAATCAAATGGACGTGCGAAAAGACAAAATAGGTATCTTTACAACTAAAACGTCAATAATACACAATTTTAGTATTTTTAATAAATAAGTGACTCTAGCTAAGTGGGTACACAAACAGCTGGTGTGAGAATCCCATGTAAGTCGTGATCAAGATGTATACCCAGAAGCATGACATATTTTTTGTCCCGGGTGTCATAGGCTAAAAGAAACTTCATCTGTCTTCTAAGCGTTAACACTTAAGTTGTTATAATTAAACCAGCACTTTGACCTGAATATAGTATCTCTTTTGATATCCTCAAATTTTATTGACCGTTAAAAAGGTCGTATCATCGGCATATAGAATAGCCTACATTTAGTTCGTATATAATCCGGTAAATCATAAACATAAAAAATAACAAACAAAAAAGGTCCAAGTATAGAGCCTTCAGGCACACCACTTGTTACAGTTAGAAAGTATGAGCCTTGATTATTAAATTTACCATTTGCAGCCTATCGGTTATGTAGGACCTAAACAAGAACAGTTCTGGACCGGTTACCCCATAATGCAGCAACTTCTCAATGACTATCTTGTGTAAAGCCCTATCAAATGCTTTACTTAAATCTGAAAGTGTGGCAAGAACAGTTTGTTTTGGTTCAGAACATATGCAACTAAATTTTCAACGGCTTTGACATTTAAAAATATGAAATGTTAATATGAGGAGATATTGCCGCACGAAAATTGAAGGCGCGTTGTCTAAAATGTAAAGAAAATCGAGTAAAGCTGATATTTTTTTCAAAATGCCCTGAAATTGACTAACATTGTTTATCAACTTTAAATTTCAGTTTAAGCTATTTATATTTTTTGAAAGAAGATATAACACACTGCGTTCTGGCCTTGCTGGCCTGTTCTCAATCAATCACTGTCCTCCCCCAGCCATATGTTTACAATTACACCTTATTTGCTTTTCCATAGCAATTAAAGGTAAAAAATTGTTTCGGAAAAAAAACGAAGTGTTGTCACTCCGTGTGTTTCCCTGTTATTCTTGTTCGTGTCTAGATTTCAATTCTAGACGGTAACTTTTTATCACATCGCAAGACGCCAGAACAAAATCAACACAAATGAAAAGTTACCGTAACAATTAATGTATAAAAAACAAACAAGAAATACAGGGAAAACGCACGGACCGACAACACGGATAAACTGTCTTTGCCTTACGTTGGACGACGGCTATGCAAATGTTTGCTACGCCGTAATGCGACTGAACGATGATTGATGAAATTTATACGTGGTTGGGGGAAGCCAATAAATACTACTATGTGCATCAAAAGCATTTTTCAGCTGGTCTAATAATGAAATCCACAAAAATTATTCTGTACAGAGCTTTGATACTACTCTATTAATATGATGCTCAGAAGATATTTTATGCCTAAGGCATAAAGGTTAACATTTGTTATTGTGGGTTTTTTAGTTTTCTTCTACCATTTTTAAGTCGTGTTTATTTTGTTTGTTTGTTGTAGAAACCTAAAAATAGAACAGTTTTAGGTTCACTCCTTTTTCTATCAGTTGGTCAAAGTCGAATTTCTCCGGAAATTACAAAGAAAATACAATTAAACTTGCAGATATCACAATGAAACTTGAAGGTATATAATGAAACTTGCAAGTATCACAATCAAACTTGAAGATAGTATCATAATGAAACTTGCAAGTGGCACAATGAAATATTAGGGTATCATTGCAGGTGTAATAATGAAACTTGAGGTACCACAATGAAACTTGCAGGTATGACAGTCAAAATTGCATTTATCACAATGAAACTTCAGGATATCACAATGAAACTTGAAGATATCACAATGAAACTTGCAGGTATCACAATGAAACTTGCAGGTATATAAAGAAACTTACAAGTATCACAATGGAATTTAAGGTATCACAATGAAACTTGGCA
>JAGFPH010019520.1:0-15160 GCA_018207615.1 Philaenus spumarius
CCCCCAACAATTCACCCCCCTCAAGCACTGCCTATAATCCTATCGTGTTTTGCCTATTCGTTGGTTGAATGAAACTTCTCTAACTCAACTACATTGTATGTTCCTATTTCTACACAAGTATCTATGTCTTCAAGTACATATGCATTTTGCATCTTAACACCCTTAACTCTATAAGGACCACAATATAAAAGAAAAAATTTCTTAATTTCCTGCTTTAAGCAAGATGACAGATAATGATTTTTTATTAAGACTAACTCTCCTACTTGATATTGTACTGGTTTAATATTTTTATCATAATATCTCTTCCTTTGGTCTGCTTTCAGTTTAAGATTCCTTTTTGCAATTACTATTTTATTTTCAAAATTTATTTGTGTTTGACTTGGAAAGCTAACTAACTCTTTGTATATTCTTGGACATTCTTTTCTAAACATTAACTCATAAGGAGTGAAATTGGTAGAATCATGTATGGAATGGTTTATAAATTTTTTTATATAGCCTACATATTCTGGCCACCTCTTATGTTGTTCGTGTACATATATTCTAAACATTTTTCCTAATTCACGCTTACATCTTTCACTAGGATTACTTTGTGGATGGTACACAGAGGTATGACGAATATGTATGCCTGACCAGCCAAGTGTTTCATACCAGATGTTAGATTGAAACTGACTTCCATGATCGCTAAGAACTACTTTAGGCCTACCAATTTCCTCTTGATAATTTTTAACAATTTTGTCAGCAAGAACTTTTGAAATTGCTCTCTTCACAGGATATAGCTTTATGTATTTAGTAAAAACATCCAGAACTACAAAAATATATTTCACTCCACCTTTCCCAACAGGTAGCTCACCAAATAAATCTACAGCTACTAATTCTAATGGATTTGTTGGTAAAATGTTAACCATATACCCTTCCTGACTTTGTGTTCTAATTTTGCTTTTCTGACAGATTACAAAACATTTCAGCTGAGTTCTTACAAACTTTTCTAATTTAGGGTTTTCTTAAGATCTTATAACATTTACCCCCTCCTATGTGTCCATATCTTTCATGACAGTCGTCAATCAAAGTCTTTAACATAGTTGTAGGCACACAAATCTTAAAATTATCTGACTCATGAGATCGCTTGAATAGTATATTGTTGTATATCAAATAAAATTTCTTTAAGTTTTGGTAATTTTGATCTTTATCTTTTAGATTACTAATTATATCCTTATATTTCAAATCTTTATTTTGTTCTATTATTAAATCTTTAAACATAAGCTTCAATTCCTTGTCCTGATATTGTAACTGTTTTTCCATAACCGTTTTATAAACTCTACTTATACCTTTATCATTCTTTCTCATTAAATCAGAATCATTATTTATTCTTGACAAAGTGTCAGCTACAATGTTTTCTTTACCCGGACAATAATCTATTTGCAGGTTATATTCTTGTAAATATAGCATCCACCTTAACAATCTACCATGTGTTAGTTTGCAATTCTTAAGAAATATTAAAGCCCTATGGTCAGATCTAACAACTATCTCATTTCCCAGAATATAACCTCTGAATTTCTTGCAACCAAATATGATGCTTAACAATTCTTTTTCAGTAATTGTATATCTAAGCTCAAAGTCTTGTAAACTCCTACTAGCGAACACAATAACTTCATGATCTCCAATATCATTGATTTGATACAATACAATGCCTAAGGCTATATCCGATGCATCTATACTCATAAAAAATTTCTTTTCAAAATTTGGATGTTTTAATACTATTTCCTTTAAAAATTCTTCTTTAATTAATTTAAATGTATTTCTTTCTTCTTCTTTCCATTGCCATTGTTTCTTGTTTTTATTGTTACTTAACAAGTGTTTAAATTTTGAAGTTAAACTAGCATAATTTTCTCTAAATTTTCTATAATAGTTACATAAGCCTAAAAAACTCTGTAGTTGCTTTACATTCTTTGGTTCTGGAAATAATTGAATTACCTTTATTTTTTCTTTATCAGGCCTGATACCTGTATCTGATATTTCATAACCTAAAAATTTTATTTCCTTTTTGCAAAAGTTTGACTTACTGATCTTAATTGTTACATTATTTTGCTCAAATTGTTTAAAAACTTTATTCAAATGTTCTAAGTGTTCATCAAATGATTTTGATGCAATACAAATATCATCGACATAGACAATAGCAAACGACAACACTTCTAAACCCATTACCTTGGTCAGCCCCTTCTTAAATATTGACGTACTTACATTCAAACCAAAAGGTAATCTCTTAAATTGCAAGTTCCTCCCATTAAAAGTAAAGGCTACATACTTCCTGGAATCTTTGTCCAGTTCCACTTGCCAAAACCCACTAACTAAATCAATACTGGTTATGTATTTAACCCCTTCAAAACGCTGTAACAAGTCGTCAATATTTTCAGGTGCTTCCCTATCAGGTATTATTACTTTATTTGCCTGTCTGGCATCTAAACAAAGTCTCACTGAACCATCTTTCTTTATAACACAAACTAAAGGGTTTGAAAATTGACTATCAGAATTTTCTATTATGTCGTTGGCTATCATCCGTTCAATTTCCTTATGTACCGCCTCTTTCTTAGAGTGAGGTATTGCATAAGATTTATTTATAAATTGTTCGTTTTTATTTATATTAAGCTTTGCTTTGAAATCTAACATCTTACCAGGCCTATCTGAAAAAATCTTTTTATATTTATTTAACAACAACTTTAATCTATCCTTTTCACTATCTTGCCTCAAATTTGTACTATTTAAAACTCTACTTAGTGTATCTTCCCATTCCAGATCATTATTAGTAACTTTAGTATCATTATATTTCATTTTATTATAGTAGGCATATACTGTATTCTCTACCTCACTTGCAATTTCAGAACCATCGTAAACTATGCTTAACTCTTCATTACATAACCTTAAATTACAGACTTCATCATTCTGTACTCTGCTTGAAAATCTTGTAACAATATCTACTTCATTTACCTTTAACGCTAAAGTTTTACTTTCAAAATCTATTTTTCCTTTGTACAGATTCAAAAAATCACTACCAATTATTAGTTCTACATTTAATCCATCAACCACTAAAAAGTTTATAATCACCAATTTTCCTCCTAAATATACTTCTAAACCTATCTGTTTACTGTTTAGATATCCTCTTACTCCTTACACCCGTTACACCCATAATGGTTATATTTGTAACTGGTGATTGCATAATTTTATCTGTATGATCCTTCAACAACTCTCTATAAATACCTTCACTAATAATTGTAATTTCCGAACCTGTATCTATTATACACTTATAACTTTTATTAAATATTGCTAAGTCGATTTCAATAATATCACCATTTACTGGTTGCGTTTCTAATTCTGTAAAATTCTCTTCATTTATAAGCATGTCTGTTTCATTTGAGGTTATGTCACAACTATCTGAAATTACCTTACGCACTTTCTGTTCTGATACTATTTTAGGCCTAACCCTTTCTGACAATAACGCACAGGCCTGACTACCTATTGTCTGCGATCGTTTCCTTTGTTTTGATTGTCATGAGATCCATTAGGCCTATCTCTATTTTGACCTGATTGCATATTTTCTACTCTAGGCCTATCTCTATTTTGGTCTGGTCTATAGTTTCTATTATAATTATTGTACTGACTATTTCTATTGCTATTATTGTTATAGCTACTCCTATTGTTATTATTGTTTTCTGGTCTATGATAGTTATTTGTTTGTGGTTGTCTGTTATTCCTATCTATTCCAAATTGACTTTCTTGCCAATCCATGACAATTCTCTCTAGGCTATTTAAATCTTTTGGACCCGCAGCTAACAATATCAATCTTAAACTTTCAGGCAACTGCTTTACTATATGTTTTACAAAAATACTAATAGGCATGGGCAGGTCTAAAAATTGTGTCTTATGAAACCTTCTTATAATATAATTATGTATATCTTTAACCTGACCATAATATTGCTGACCTAGAATGATTCTACTTCGCAAGTTTTCTTGTTTTTCTATTGACCAAAAATGATCTAAAAAGGCTAACCTAAACTCTTCAAAATTTGTCCATTCTTTTCTATGCACTTCATACCAGAGTGCAGACTCTTCCTTGAAATATTTTCTCATGTACAATGACAAAATTTCCCAACTCTCATTTTTAACCTCACTATACATTCTCAAACTTTCAATAAAGACTTTAGAGTGTGGCTCTTTTGATTCATTGTAAAATGCAGGTATCAAAGTATCATTACCTCTATCTCCAATTACTACCACTGATTTACTTATATTTGAACCATATCTTTCTTCACAATTTTTTATATCTAACTCTAGTTTATTTTCAACTATTTTTAAGTTTTCAATACAACTTTCTACTTCTTTAGCAAATTTAGTTTCAGTTTTACCTATCCTAACCTCCAGGTTATTTTTTATTTCTTCCACTTTAACTGTATTACAGTCTGTTATTTCTGTAAACTTATTTTCAATTATTTTTAGTTTATTTTCTGTCTTTGTTTCCAAACTAACAAAGTCATTTACAAGTATATCCTGTTTTTCACTAATTAAATTAATTTGAATGTTTAATTCTTGTCTCAAGTTATTATTAGATTCTTCAATTTTGGTATTTAATTTCTCTAGATTTTCTTTTAGTTGCGTGTTGTCATTTTTTAGTTGTCAAATTTGTCACTTATATTACAAAAATTATCTTTAGTTTCTTTAGCTTGTATGTCAATTTTTTGATTTAATTGCAAGTTATTCTCATTTAAAGAGTCAAATTGTTTATTTAATTGTAAATTATTTTCATTTAAAGAGTCAAATTTTTATTTAATTGCAAGTTATTTTCATTTAGTGTATCTTTAGTTTCTTTGGCTAGTTGTAAGTTATTTTCTTTTTGTTCATCAAATTTCTGCATTAACATTTGTAACATTAGGCCTACATCTAGTTTATCTGATTTAATTTTATCTTGAATTGTCTCTACCTCTACAAAAGAATCTTTACTGTCTAGGCTAGTTACCACCCCTAGGTCTAACTTATCTTGTGCCACTCCATCCAACTCTGTAGAGTTGGCATTTACTACTTCGGACTCAAACCCACTGTCCCCTAAATTATTTCCCATTTTTTAGTTTTATTTCAATATTTCCTTTCTTAAACTAAATGATCTACGTTGTTTTACCTTCACGAAACCCCCTCACCTTATCATTCAGGCCCTGTAGTTGGACGCCATTTTGTAAGTTGCTAAGCTTATAAAAAAAAATATAATATATATATAAACTTGATTTGATTTGATGCAGTTGGATTGCAAGACTCTATTAATTTTTCTATCTCGGGTAGTGAATTCAATGACCTGAATGAAAAATGGTGAAGAGAATCAGATCAGGCCAAACAAAGCAGACGATTCAGAAATAACCTTTGACATTTATTAATATCTTATAATATACAGCAAAGAAAAATAAATTCAAATACATACAAATTAATACATTATAAATTTAAAGAGAGCTGGTGATTTATAAAAAGGAATTTTAAGTGCACTGTACTTACGAAAAGCAGACCACAAACTTATTAATTTTAAAAAAGAAAACCCCACTCGCAAGCGCAAAACTTTTGTACCCTATTTCATTGTTGTGTCCGATTTACTGTCACATTATTTTAAGCGATCACACAATACACCATTTTACGATGAGATACTACTTTGTACTTGTAGATTAACAATAAATGTTACATTTAAACTGTTACTCAAAGCACAACACTTCAAGCGATGTTCACTCTTTGGACTCTCGTTGGCAAGTGCTTAGCGTCCTTTCCCACCGCTGCATTCAGCCGGCGTCTCTTTTCTCTCCACCAATCAGAAAACGTCTGACGACACACAGATGTTCAATTTCGTCAGATTCGTTGGTTGCTTACCAAAGCATTCCCTGTGGATCTTGCATGTTGAATTGCACGTAGAATTGGCTTGCAGGTGTTCGCTTCTTATCTCGTCTAGACTGGTGGACGCTACTTTTCTAACTGCGTCTTAAAACTCGTATAATTTCCGCGTCTTGGCGTTAGTACATAGACTGTCCATTTTCTCAAACCCTACATTTAAATTTAATATAATTGATTTTAATAATTGTCTGCCTTTTGTTTTTATTCTACTGAAATGGACTTTAAAATTGTCTGCCCTTTTATATTTATTTCCTTTACGTTAAAATGCTTCTAATTATTAAGGTCTCTTTCTAAAAAACATTTGTACTAATATAAATTAAGTTAAATTGAAAAATAAAAATGCTCTCTTTCTAAAATTGACTTATGGTCCTATTCTATATTATTTTATACTTTGGGAAGTTGGAGATCTTACAAAATGTGTTATGAAATCTTCCCATGAATCAACTCCATACTTCGATGCCTTCTTGCACAAGAAAATAAGATGTATTTAAGTTAAAAACACTGTTTTGCATCTCCTATTTACATTTGAAAATAAAAAATAGTTCCCAAACTCCACATTTATGTGTCTTGTGATGATAAAATAACAATCACCGTTTCCACAATATAATAAGCCTGTTTTTACCATTTCCACCACAATGGTAATAAGAATGTGATATTGGTTTAATAACTAACGCCTAGTTACCTTTCATCTTGGGTTGGGAAATTTCATATTTTAAATTTGCGTCTGAAGTTGTCTACACGTTGTACTTTTGTAGCAAGTCGGCAAACCTCAGATGTTTTAAAAATGTCAAAACAAAGCCTGTAGAGGTCAATAAGACAGCTTGAGTGACAAGTAATCTCTTTAAAATTATACACAACATTTTGCACAGCCCACTAAAGCATTCCACTGTTGGAAAAAGTTAAGGATTTATTTTTGAAAAGTGTAACCAATTGGTGAAACAGTCATTAATGTGTCAGAAAAGTTAAACAATTGCAAGCTCATGTTGTTTAAAAAATGTTTAAGTTAAACATTAATTAGTCTTATTGGTATTTCCACTGCACCAGTGCCTTGGTTCTAAAAGACTTACTATTTAGTGACAATTTTATATTTTGGCCCAAGAATATTTAAATTGAATTAAAATAATATACATTGCAAGTTTTATGTGATTAATTTAAAGTTCATTACCCAGACCTAAAGTTTTAAATATTCCTTTTAGCAAACATATTTACTTAAATAAAAGTGGTTTTACACATTTAAATCACCTAAGAGAAATTAAATAAAGAATTTCCCATCAAAATGACAGCAATCATTATTTTAAGTTATAATCATTGCAATCAGTAAATAATATGTATCCAAGTACTCCTCTAACAATCAAGCCTGTTAACGTTTACAAACACATCTTATTCCTTATTGAATGTACTGGGTGCCATTAATGTAGAATATGTTTGTAGTTTTCATATAAAATTACATTGCATTTCACTTTGGGTTATATAGAATGTCAAGGGACCAACAGAAAAGTTCAATTTAACCATGATATGAAATGAAAAATGTTGGAATTATTTGAGTTTGACTGTATGATAAATTGTCTATTGTATATGCACAGTAAATTGACACAAAGTGGGATTGCTACTTAAGATATTACCTTGGCAACAGTTTCTCCTGGAAGAAGGATCTTGGTCATTCGCTGATCTACAAATCCTTTGATTACATTCTTTCCCCAACTGTAAACCTGTAAAACATGAAGTCATTAAAAAAAAACACATAACATACTACACAGTACTTAGTGTCTTGAAAAAAATGTTCATAACCTTCATGTATGAAATAGATGTGGAATGTATTCATTTTATTTCTGTTCGTTAATTTATTAAAATACAGACTCATAAAAAATACTAATCGAACAGGTAACAGTAAAACTTCAACATATTGTACACTTTACTTGTTGCAAAAACTGAGTCCATGCAACTTTAAACCATATTTATGTAATCTATAGATACACTGAAACCTTTGTTTTATTAAACATCAAAGCATGATAGTGTAATGTATGATTTCTCAGTATCATCAGAGCTTGGCAATAGTGTGAAATTAAAATACATTACATAATGCAGTGCGTTAAGTCCTAGAAGAGAAATCTGTAAACTTCATTCTCCATCACATAACAACCGTCATGGAAGAATACTGAACCAGTCTTGAACTGATACTGTATGATGATCAATTGGGCTGGTAGTAATATACTGTGCTCTACGTCCCACCTCACTCCTTTTTAAGACGGGAAACCAGCACTTATATAATAAAAAAAGACAAACAGACAATAATAATATAAAAAAATGAAGGAGTGTTAAAAAAAAGAAAATCCAATGACCAAACTGAGCATGACATGACAGGTAGAGAACCAATGAAAACAAATTTTCATAATGCACTGTTTGCTTTACTTTTACAACAAAATTAGACAACATGTGCATAATATGACATAAATTTTAAAAAAAACTTATAACCAGACATGTCTGTACAAAAACCGAAACTAAAAGGATACTTACTATACATTAAAAAAAAAAACCATCTCACGCCTGTACTCCATGACCAACATTTTAGAAAAAAACGACTCGTTATTCTACTTTAACCCCACGCCATCCCCTCTCTTACCAATCGGTTCATCATAGAAAGTTCCAGAAACGGAAAATCTAACGGGATCAAATAGAATCAACCTCAAAGTACAAAGACAACTACTGAAATCATATTAATTTCCCAATGTAAAATTCCAACATACTTAAAGAAATAAGCTCTTAGTTATCTCACATGAATAAATCAAATTAATATTTATGCTTCAGGAAAATTAAAATTAGAAAGCATGAAGCAAAAAGAAAAACTTAATCATAAACATATTTACAAAAATTCATCGTTAACATGACCAATACAACTTTCTGCTCTTAACCATTGCTATTAGTTCACTTGCTAGTCAACAGAAAGCGCGCCCTCCCTAATTTCATCTCCTTTTACTAGACGGTGCCGGTCCTTTCAACTGCTTATTTTCAATACCGGCACAATACCAAACACCTAATAAGGTCAAATTCAGTTTATTCTGTAAGTTATAACTTTAAATATGATTTTCAGTCATTTTTAGGGTTCCGTACTGAACCCATATAGGATCACTTGTTTGTCTGCGTGTCACAGTCGATGATGTCCAGAATGGAAAGAGCTATGACAATCAAATTTGACGAAGATTCAAAACAAGCTAACATACAAATATTCAGAACTCAAAAAATACGTAAATGAATTTTCGGAACCAAAATTGGGCCCCCCCCCCCCTATCCAAGAAATATTTTATGATACTGTTGTGTGGGGTATTGTTTAAAAGAGCTTTATTACAGGATTACAAGATAACTGTTTACACATTTTGTTAAATGTAATTTTTAACGTTCCCAAAAATGTGGTCAAAGACCCATTCTCTCCTCTAGTTCCAAAAGTACTGCAGTTAAATTTTTGAAGACAACAAATAGAAGCGATAGATGTGTTTATATACTTTACAAGAAAACTACAGCAGATTCAAACTTTTGTAAAAAAGTGATCAAAAATTATGTTTACCATTCATGTAGTAAACCATGTTTGGGAGCCATCACTAACTTTCACTTGTATTCAATGTATAATTTATTTAAGCCATGGTTATTGTGACTGGTTAGATCGTTAGTTTGTTATATTGATTTGAAGTGTTGAACAATTGTTGTCATTGATATTACTTTGGTAAGCTAGCAGTACGGAACCCTTGGCATATATGTCTAGCTTTAACTTCTCTGGTTTATTATTGATTATGTTAAAAGTATCAGTTTTATAAAAATTAAAGAGTTGGACCTTCACATTTCAAAATTATTATTTTTTTAAAGTAATGCGATGAATCTAAACAAAACTTTAAATTTCATTAAAAAGTCAAACGTATAATAAAATATAATAATAGTGAACAATCTAAGAAATTTTGTTTTGTTTACTATTATGCATAATTTTTATCTACTCATAACATTAAACTTTAACTTTAGAATTGACAAAAAAATAACATTTAAAATGATAAATCACAAGACACAGTATTATTTTATACACATTTTTTTCTTTTCCATGTTTTCCTTTTGAGTGTGGACCTTTGTAAGTCAAGTATTACAAAAAAATCAACTCTTATAAAAGTGAGTGTAAGTACGTGGAACTTATTTAATATAACTTATTTAGCAAACTTTATTTAATATAACAGCTGATTTCACCCATCATCTGTAAACCCAGTGTATATTATAATTTAAGGTTATGTTTACAACTTCAATTGTTATAATTTCTTGTGAAGTTGATTTTTTTTAAAGATGAGTTATAGAACTAATTTATGTTAGAATTATAAATTATAATATTTGCTTTGAGATTATAAACTGTATATAAATACATTCTTTTATCATGAAAAGATTCATTTATACAAATTTAAAGAAGAGATACCTATTCGTTTAACTTAATAATATAACAGCTGATTTCACCCATCATCTGTAATACAAACAAAACCTAGCGTAAATTGTACTTTGGGGTTATGTTTACAACTTCAATCAATAATATGGCCTATAATATTAATAACTTCTAAATCATTTGATCTATCAATATGAAATAAAAGGCAATATAATATTTTTATCTTTCTTTAAATATATACAATAATATACATAAACACAAAATCTTAACAAATATTCCTACAGTTTTATAGTCCTTATAATTGTACACATTTACGAGTTAAAAATTCCCGTCTGCATAGTTAGGTAGGCCTAGATAAAGTGTGTTGTTTTTTGTATAAATGATGTCTTTCTGATGTGTATCTAATTAATCCGTCTGTGATTTTTCACGGGGATTTACTAGTTTAATATAATTTTTGCAAAGCAGAGTTTTGGAGCGAGTACTCCCTGTATACAAAATATGTTATATAGGTACCACTGCATTGATCCAAGTACATATCTTACCATGTGTACTACGCTAGCTATATTTAAAGTATGCAAAATAGCTAATAATCAAAATTTGTTATATAAAATTACAAGAGAATGGCAGCATAACAGTAGAGATTTCAAGTCACTGTAGGTTGTATAAATTTATTTAATAAATTGTTTTTAAAAAACTTATAATTGTATTTGTATATTTTCTTCACTTATATTTGTGACATTAGAAATTTTACCTCTCCATCCTTAGTTAAGGCCAATGCATGAAAAGGCCCACAAGCAATAGACATAATTACTTTATTCAATGCTACTACTCTTGGAGATGTACTCAATCCATTTAATACACGGTTACAAGTGTTGACACCTCTCCATTCATAGAGCTAAAACAGACACAAATAATGCAAGTAAATACACATTAACTTAAATAAAGTATACAAACATTGCCAAAATACTAATCAGTACACAGGGTGATTAATTCAATGGTCATGATATTTATAAACATGTATCTTCAAAATTTAAATAGCTTACATAAATTCCTAACACTTAATTGATAGCTTTAATTACGAGGGCTGTTCGGAAAGTAATCTACGTTTGCTCACTGCATGGGAAGTGGAGGGGGTAGTGCCACCATTCTTGCGACGGCGCGCACGGCAGGTCAGTCGGCGTCCAGCCATGGTAGAGTGAAGGTCGCTTGCCAAAATGTATGCTGCAATAGAAAATCCTGCCAAGTATGAAGTGCATGGCTGCCATTTGATTTGTCACAGCTAAACAATATTCGGCAGCAGCAAATCATAGAGAACTTTGTGCTATGTATGGCCTAAAGATAATGAGTGAAGGAGTTGTTCGGGAATGGGTGCGCTCGTTTAACAATGGTCAAACAAATGTCCACGACGAAGAAAGAAGTGGCAGACCATCTGTGGTCACTGATGAACTGGTTGAGAAAATCAACGCAAAAATTCGTGTCAACCGACGTTTCACCATCTCAGAACTTTTGGAAGAATATCCACAAATTCCCAGGATTGTTTTGTACGACATAGTGACTGACAGGTTAGGCTACCGAAAGTTTTGTGCTCGATGGGTCCCGAAAATTCTTTAAGAGGACCACAAAATTCAACGAATGACCTCGGCTCTGGACTTTCTGATGCGTTATGACCAAGAAGGAGAATCTTTTCTGAACAGAATAGTGACAGGAGATGAAACTTGGGTCAAGTACGTGAATCCTGAGACTAAACAACAGTCATAGGTGTGGGGCCACACGGCATCGCCACAGAAACCAACGAAAGCCCGGCAAGATTTTTCTAGCTGAAAACTCATGGCAACGGTGTTTCAGGACTCAAAATGGGTGCTGCTGGTTGAATTCATGGAACGTGGTGCGACAATCAATGCGGATTCGTACACTGCAACACTGAAAAACCTACGCCGGGCGATCCAAAACAAATGCCGTGGTCTTCTTTCATCTGGCATCATTTTCCTGCACAACAACGCTCGTGCTCATGCGGCTCAGAAAACCAAAAACCTTGAACCAAAGCCAGTTCAAATGGGATGTTTTTAGACATCCACAATACAGCCTAGATTTGGCTCCCAGCGACTTCCACCTCTTTATGCATATGAAGAAATGGCTTGGCTTCCAGCGATTTGAGGATGATGAAGAGCTCAAAGATGCGGTCACCGGATGGCTCAAGGCACAGGCGGGAGTTTTTTGTAGAAGGAATTTCAAAGTTAGTTACTGTCCGCGAGGCACGAGATGGTCCCTGGAGCTGCCTGTAACAGCCATGTCCTAACGCGGTATCCCGTTTTTAGCAGGCGCAAAGGCGAGTAACGGGGACTATTAATAGACTGACGCCATAGCGGAAAATATAACGTCATATAGCTTAGTATTGGTATTGATCATGTAGGCTTATGTTAAAATGGATTTTAGTAATTAAAACAGCCGGTTTTTTTTCAAATTAATTCTATTGACTAAATTCTCAACAAAATCAGCACAAACAATACAGTAAATGAAAAATGTGTACCTAGTAGCCTACAGGCGCTTTAAATATCATACTACATATACTGTAAATAAATTGAGTAAATTAAGTTTAAAAAATATACAGTAAAGGAGGTTCTAAAAATCAAAAAGCTATAAAGTACAATAATATTAACCAAATTTAAGTTACTGTAAAATATTTTGTACGAATGTAAGTTTATACAGTTGTTGTATAATAAATGAGTTATATCAATTAAAGTTAATTTATAATCATATATATTATAAATTTTATTACTTTATGTTTTATTTTATTGTTATTTGTAAGGAATATAACTACACTGTTCATAAATAATTTAATGTTCTATCGTTTTAAAGTTATAAATCCAAAAATATTATACTATGCCAAACTCTTACCGTGTTTTTTAAAAACATATTATTAATATTATTTCAACACTACTAATCGGAATTATAATAACTTTTAAGCTGTTATTCTGTTAATCTATTAAAATCCATTTAGTATAATAATTAAGTAAACGTACATACGAACAGTATATATATTTTGTTCTTTCACAACAGTAATTGCATACATATTTCCAATAATTACTACTAATAATGTTATTTTTTATATATACTCGTATTTAAACAAAAACACTGCAGAATTCCTGTTTTGTACCAAGATGTCACGTTCGATTTTAAAAAGCATTTGTCGAATAACGATGCAGCGGACATTCACGGCGGCTCTGTAATAGGTCGTGGCACATAGCTACAAGCGCCTTCAAACTAAATCTAGGCAAGGACTCAGGGACCATCTCGTGCCTCGCAGACAGTAATAGGTATGATAAGTGCTTAATATTCATGGAAACTATGTTGACAAGTAAAGGAAAGTCGTAGTTTTAAGATGTCTCTAATACAAATTTTGTATCTACTTCTGTGTTTCATTTATTATAAAAACGGAGTTTACTTTCCGAACAGCCATTGTATAAACACTAAGAAGACTCAACTGGATCAAGGCAGAAGTAACATTGTTGTATGTACATTTAAAGTAATATAACTTCCTTGTTTGCTCCAATATTAAACTAAAAGAAAAACATTGGGTGAAGAGATTAAAACGAAGTGACTATATAGGCTTTTTATTACTGCTTCATTAATATGACCATCTTCAGGACCCGAATAGCCCTACATCCAACCACTAAATTTAAGTTACCTCCATTATTTATGACACAAATGTTAAAAACGGTATATAGTTGGATTGTTCTTAAAATAGTCTACAAATTTTGTAACTTTACATATTTTTTTTTTTTTTTTTTTGTAAAATGTAGTTTTCTAGACATTTAACATTGAAAATTTTCAACTGCAGCCATTTTGAAATGGATTGTTGGAGGAAAACAAAATATTTATATAAAATGTACCGTATTAAGATGAATATTCAATCCCAGTTTCACTATTATATCTTAAACCGTTTCTGGGATATTAAGGTATTTGTAAAATCACACACAAGCGGACAGACGGAAAACACATCGAGATAGGACACATGTTATATTGTATTATTTGCTTGTTTCTGGCTGACAAATAACCCCATAAAGTTTCGGGCAGTCGAAGCTGAACATCCTGTCTACAATTAATTAGTGAATTGGGCACCAAGAAAATTGGGCACAAGTAGTAGTGGGCATCACTAATTTAATATCAACGTATTTAAGCCATTATTTGGTTGTTCTATTTAAAATATTCAATGTCAGTTAAACTTTATGTCTTAACAACAATAATTAATTCTTCCATGAACTTATTTAATTATAATTATGCACAATGTTATTTTAATAATGTCTCTAAGGGACTAAAAGTATTATTATTAGTTCTTACATTATCTTTCAATTAATAGAAGTAAATTATTTTGCCATAGTGTATATTTTTCTTGAAGTAGTGCACAGATTCATACAAAAGCTAATAATGTCTCTAAGGGACTAAGACTAAAAGTATTATTATTAGTTCTTACATTATCTTTCAATTAATAGAAGTAAATTATTTTGTCATAGTGTATATTTTTCTTGAAGTAGTGCACAGATTCATACAAAAGCTAGTTAACACACTTTCCTGTGCTTGTGCCTTTCTCTTCAATTAAATACAGCAATACATAATGGTAAATACATGAAATTAATATAAATGTTTAAATTAACTAACTTTCTAACTCTGCTGATATTTTCACCAAAAAGATCAAAAAGCCTAAATGTGTAAACTATCCAAGGTATTGTGATGTTCATAAGCAAACCACCTTTCCTACCCTTCAAACTTTCGTACACCTGAGTAAGGCGAAATTGAATTATCATTGCTCCTACCAGTCTAACCTGTAATCTTAGCTACCTGAGA